>JASVEL010004176.1:0-144061 GCA_032618575.1 Nicotiana noctiflora | reverse complement strand
AAGGACTGGCCACTAGTTAAATAAGTCTCAAAATGCTGAAACCTGACCTAGGTAGGTCAGGTAATTCAGCAGTGTCCTTAGGGGCACAATTGGAAGCCAAATAGGTAAATAGGTAAATAGGTAAATAGTTTGAAACATAAAGGTTTATGAGAGTCATTTGTACCCCTGATTTCTGCAATTTTGCAGAGATTAAAGGGTATATGGTCTCCCTAAAAAGGGAAATCAGTAAAAATCTTCAACCCTTAGGGATATGTTAGTAAAAAGCCTTTAAAAAGAATCTTCAGAACCTTCCAGCACATGCTGGAAGGGTTTTTGATAACAGAAATTGGGGCCTTAGTGTAAGTTTCATAATTTTAAGAGGGGAGAAATGGGATTTAATCCCATTCTTTCTCCCCAAGAAATCAGCCACTCTCACACCTATATAAACCCCCAAAAAGAGTGAAATAGGGGCTAGCTTTTGAAGAAAAGTTCAGAGAAAAGAGAATACTAATATAGTAATAGGCTTCTTCTGCAATTTTCGAGTGAAATTTAGGGGATATTCATCTAATCTTTTGGGTTTTGCTCGAGTATTTGCCTGGGTTTCTTCTTGTTTTGTTGTTGTTGTGGTTTTCCTTATTCGTTGACATCCAATATATCGCTGTTGCATTGCTGTTTGAGTCTTCTGCTGTGCCTACTTGCTTAACCTCTAGACTCATTGATTTCTTTGTTGATTCAGGTACTCTTCTATTCGTTAGAAGCTGTAATGGCGAGTTGATTGAATGAAAAATGAAGATTCAGCTTTAATTTTTGTGTTATTATGTAATCTGTAGTTTGATGTTGTTAATAGTTGTAGTATTAGTTTAAGCTTGTAGTTTATTTGTATTGGAGTAGATAGTAGTACAGAAACAAACATAAAAATACTATAATAGTTAGTGATATAGTAGTAGTATAGTCGTAGTAGCATATCACACTTAGTTTAAATAGGTAAAACCTAAAATATAAGTAAACGAATCACAGTTTCAAATCGTTAATAATTTTTGCTTTACAGAGAATTTTGTAAACCATTATCACTTAGCTAATGCCTAAACATGGAATAAAAATGTTAGATCGGGTAGTGATTCATGAATAATTGAGTTAATAATCTGCTAATGAGCTAAGCTGAAGCAAAATCAGTAGTTTAATCATGATAAGTCTTTGAGCCGCTAGATGAAAGTATTTAAGTTCCATTAATGAATGTTTAAACTGTTTGAACCATGTTCGTGTGATTAGTCTACTTGTAAACTAAGGCTCGGATGTGATTAAGTTTTAACAAAGGGAAATAAATAGATAGTGAAATGGCTTAAGCACGACAGATCTGTGACGATATGAGGATTAGCTCATAATGAAACCAATGATATAGTTAAGCATCTGTGAATAACTTGTCTAGCTTCTTTTAGATACTGTAAGTAGTTAGTCAAATCATTTTTATTTGATCAAAGCTCATAGATAATTAAGCTGTGCTCTTAGATTTTTTTCAATTAGTAGGCCAGTAGGCGTTAGTGTAAACTCTTGGTTACAATTGATAGCAGAGACAGTCTGTTAAGTCCTCGTGTACCATAAATAATTGATTTGAAGTTACTGATTCGTGTATTGATTCTCTTTTAAATAAAAGTGCAAGTTAATTTATGTGTTAATTCCAAATGAGTATGTTCGTTTTCATTTATTTATTTGCATCCTTATCTGGTCTGGGCCTGACTAATAGCCTGGAGGCTTGGACCACGTTCATACGACCACTAGGCTTACAATTGAAAGCCCAGGTCAGGTCTGTTCCTCTAAGGCCTGGGCAGATTTGATATTTGTTTAAACAATGTCATGAAGAACCAGGCCCAATAACCACAAATTCGACGGGCCTGGAATTTTAGTACTGCAAACGGTTAAGGCAAAAACATGTATAGAAAATATAGCTAAACATTAGGATTGGACTTTTAACAAATGATTGGGACGAGCCTCGCACGATATTAAACAACGGGGCCCCCTTTTAGTATTGATATAACAACTAGACTCGGGAAAGCTACTAGTAAATTCCATAGCTTCTCCCAAAAGAATTAAAAGCCGATAGACACTATTAGGCATGATTTAAATATACCTTCCTTAAAAACGAGTGTGCACTTGGTGCGACTCAAATCCTAAGTCCCGGCAAAGCTGAAACGTACCGAAAGTCACAGGCGTACTGGTTGCGGTGTGACTCGAGGCGTGTTTTTGCGATGTCGCAATTCCATATAATATTTAAGTAAAAGCGCATATTTGTTGTTAAAATCTATATTGGGTCAAACAAGAGTCAAGAACGACAATTGAGCGACCGTGCTAAAACCACGGAACCCAAAAATGCCTAACACCTTCTCCCGGGTTAACAGAGTTCCTTATCCAGATCTTTGTTTCGCAGACATTACGAAAAGAGTCAATTTCCTCGGATTCGGGATTAACCGGTGACTTGGGACACCATTATCTTCCCAAGTGGCGACTCTGAATAATTAAAACAAAATCTCGAACCGATTGTCCTTTAAGCGGAAAAACTCCTTCCTCTATGCTATTATATCCGTTTCGAGTATTTGAACATCGAGGTATACCCTATAAGCGTATTTATATGCTTTTCACAGTGGGGTAGTAAAAAGGGAGGTGTGACACACTTTATCCCAGACCAAAAGCATCTAACCTCACACCCAATAACCTAATCCCCTTAACCTCATGCTCACCACACGAATGACCACCCATAGAGCTGTCGGGCCCTCTCTCTATCTCAACTGAACAGAACCGGCGACTCCACCCACTCTTCAACCAAAACTCATCTGAGAACCAGCTCAAACTCCAGAAAAACCAGCAACCATATCTACCCCTAGCGAAAAACACACCACCACAACACCACCTTCAACTCCAGCCACACCTTCATATTTGGGAACTTGATTCATGTGTTTGAGACACAAAAATCTCCAGTCATCTTCTACCCCAAGATCACGGCTAACATGGACGAAAATCTGGGCGGAATATTTAGGTGAATTTTTGGACGGAACTGGAAAAAAAATGAGGCCCTAAGTTTATCTTTTGATTCTTTTTCTTCAGTTTTGTTGGTCTGATTTTGATCTCAAATTCAAAAAAAAAAATATAGAACACAAACATTTTCAACTTCTTCTTTGATTTTAAAGGATGAGATTATTTGAGGCCGGAAGTTGAGTCAAGGTCGATTCAAGTTTCATGTTCAGTTTTCCTTGCCATAGTTGTTTCTGATCCGGTCAGCGGTTCGTGATCGATTTGTGCTGCTATTTTTTTCATCATCTTCCTTTGTAGTTCTCGTCGCGCTGTATTATTTGAAGATTTAAATATACCCGAAAGCAATTTCAGGTCCATTTCTTCTTCCTATCTTATTTTTAGTCTAATTATAAGTATGATAACAGTTTTGGTTTGAAATGAATTTAAAGGTCTAAAATTAGATGAAGTTTTGTTAAAAGGGGAGACAGACATGAAATGAATTCAATTGGGGTTATTAATTCTGAATGTAGTATATAGTTTATTGCTTGATTATTGGTTCTAGTCGATGTGTTCTGGTTCGTCATTGTTGTGTTACCATTAGTCCTCTCTGGTTTTTTAAGTTCATGTTCCTATACAAAAGATACTAAGTTTCAAATTGGATTTAATTTAAGCCAGAAGACTAGTTTATTTGTGAAGATGATAAGTCAACATTTGGAATTAGTCACTTTGCTCACAAAATTCTCATGACTGGCGTCTATCGCGAATGGTTTCCTATGAAATTCCTTTTGTGATTTACTTGAAGGCTTATTTATGTGGATTTTGCTAATGTCGGCATGGATGTTTAAGTAAAGGAATTAAAATTGGAATTGGAATATTGGTTGCTTTAGCAATTTGATCGTTAGGAGCATACTTAGGCCGTTAATATTTATAAACATTTGTACTTTGATTTAGGCGCATTTATAGTAAATCATCATAGCTACGGGTACGATTCCCATGACGTAGTTATGATACATAATTTCCAAAACCGGAGGTACATTTATGTGACCCATCCATAACAACTAATAGTGTTAATAAATTAAACATGTTGTAGATCATTGGTACGATTCTCGTGACATGATTCGCAATGTGTATCAAACAAACAAGTGTACAATAATCGTAACTTGTTCCAGAACTTTCATAAATAATTAAAAGCGGTCAAAGGTTAAAAAATGCATAACAAGATTAAAATATGAAATTAATCAGATAATTAGGCCAATTAATAATAGCTGAGAGACCATGCTAAAACCACGAAATCTCGGAGTGCCTTAGATCTTCTCTTGGGCTAACAGAATTTCTTACCCGGATTTCTGTGTTTGTAGACCAAAAATAAGATTCAAACATCCTTGATTCGAGATTTTAAACTGGTGACTTGGGGTACCATAAATTATCCCAAGTGGTGACTCTGAATTTAATATAAATAATGCAGTTTCGATTGTCATTTAAATTGAAAAAAACTCCCCTATATACCCGCTTTCAGTGGTAGAAAAATAAGGTGTGAAAGTTGTGAAACAAGCTCTTGCTGCATGGGGAGACTCCTCCAGCGAATCTGGAGATGATGATGATCAAGATGACAGCTCCATGATGGCAGTAGAAAGTGAAGCAGCTGGATATTATTCCATATTTGCTCTAATGGAAAAATTAGATGAGGAGGATGGCAATGAAGATGAGGTAAACTTTCTAGATGTTAAAAAAATTGAAATTTTATTCTCAAAAGAAGCTTATATCCTTGGCTAATATTTTAATTAATGCAAATCATAGTCTCATTAATGATAACAATGTACTAACCACGGAACTAGGAGAAATAAAACACGAAAGAGATGATCTAGTGATGGTTGCAGTTGATCTAAGGGAGACCATTAAGAGTTTAAAAAGGGGAAAAGATATTTTGACAAAGAGAATTTCAACATAAGTATGAGAGATGATCTATTGGTAGTAGTTGTTGATCTAAAGGAAACAATTGAGGATCTAAGAAGGGGAAGTAGGCATGTGAACACTCAAAAGGAAAGAAAGTTGCAAGTGAGGCACACCTTAGTCTTGAAAATGAGATAAAATCAGTGAAATCTTGTTTGTGTGCTGAGCTTGAGAAAAACAGATAACTTAAGGAAGATCTAGGACGAGCGAAGAGTGACCTAGAAAAATCTCTTAATTGGACCTGGTGCTCTGATATCACTACTATGTATATGAACGGTAGGGGGAACATGAACGGAATCGAGTTCTAAAAAGGAAAAACCCCTTACGACCCACACAACAAGTACATTATAATTCCTTATAATTGGCTCTGCACTCACTGTGGTAATACTAGACATTTCAAGGAAACATGTAAAGCCATATTCCAGTCCCAATAGAAAAATAAAGTTTTTGCTGAAAAAGTAACTATAGCAAAAAAACTCCTCCCTCATATAACAAACATGTATTGCATGCTTGGACAAAAAGAACTTTGATTCACCTGTTTCCTCATTACAAGGGACCCAAACTTGTTTGGGTTCCTAAGTCTAACCCTTGATTTCCTTGTGTAGGGAGTAGCCAATAATGGTACATGGATAGTGGCTGCTCGAAGCATATAACTAGAATCACAAATGATTTCCTTTTACTGAAGGCCATGCAATGAAGGAGTGTATCCTTTCGAAATGGCAAGAAGGGGTAAATTCTAGAAGTTGGAAGTATTGGAAAGTCTCTCTCTCACACACAATTGAAAATGTGTACTATGTGAATGGGTTGAAGTGCAGCTTGCTGAGCGTTTCCCAAATATGTGATAAGGAAAAGAAAGTGGAATTTGTATCAAAGATGTGCACAATCACTAACCTTGTGACTGGTGGTGTGAGTCTGATAGCAAAAAATACAAAAACATCTATGTCACTATCACTACATAATGGGGAACTCACACGTTTAAGTGTTGTGGATGATGATGCTGAACTATGGCATAGAAGGTTGGCTTATGCAAGTTTACATCACTGAACAAGTTGGTCAAGAAGGACCTGGTTTGTGGATTTCTTAAGTCAGGCTTCAAAGATCTTAAGGTGTGTGACGCATTTCTTAAGTCAAGCTTCAAATATCTTAAGGTGTGTGACGCATGCACAAAAGGAAAGCAGATCAGGTCCTCCTTCAAATGAAAAAAAGAAGTAAGCACGTCAAGGCCACTTGTCTCCTCCATATGGATCTATGTGGACCTAGGAGAGTGCCAAACAGAGGAGGAAAGAAGTACATTTTCGTCATTGTGGATGACTACTCTAGATTTACATGGACCTTGTTCCTCAAAACCAAAGATGAGACCTTTTCAGTGTTTATTTATTTTGCCAAGAATATCCAAGTAAAGATGAGCCATAATAATGTGAGTATAAGATCTGATCATGGTACGTAATTCGCCAATGCAAAGTTTGACGAGTTTTGTGCTGAAAATGGTATAAGTCACAATTTTTAGCTCCAAGAACACCTCGAAAAAAAGTGTTGCTGAGAGGAAAAATAGGACTCTTGAAGACATGGCTAGGACAATGCCAATTGACACTAGTGTTGCAAAAGGTTTCTAGGCGAAGGCAGTCAATATTGCATGCTACTTAGTAAACATGTGCATGACCAAATCCCTCCTGAACAAAACCCCGTATAAACAAAACCATGTGCAAATATTTTATCCTCAACAATGGTAAGGAAGCTCTGGGAAAGTATGGTGCCAAGAGTAATGAAGGAATATTACTTGGATATTCATCACAAAACAAAGCCTCCAAGGTATACTTTACAAAAGAACTCAATGTGTTGAGGAAAGCATACATGTGATCATTGACGAAGCACAACACCCTCTTGGAAGAGCTGTATATATACGATAGGGCTGATCAAGATGGAGAGCTATTAAATATCTCTAGTGAAGTCATTGATATGGCAAATGAAAAGGCCAATATTATGAGTCAGGTGAAGAAATCAAATGACAATGGCACAACTAAATTTCCAGCTGACATAGAGGAACATGGTCCCTCGATCACTATAACTGAAGCAGAAAATAGAGTTGTGGATGTTGTACATGGAACTCCAGCTACTGAGGTGAGATACAGGACATATGGATCATATCCAGAAGAACCTGGATCCCCTCATAATGAGATTCAAGTGTCCAACTGGAAGCACAAAATCCCACACCCTCTTCAAAATGTGATCACTCCTCTTGAATCAGGAATTCAAACTAGATCAGAATTAAGAAACTCACTTGCCTTCTCACAATTTCTCTCCCAAATTGAGCCCAAAAATAGCAAGGAAGTATTGAAAGATGTTGACTGGATTACAGCAATGCAAGATGAGCTCCATCAATTTGAGATGAATAATTATGGCACTTGGTTCCTCGACTTGTTAACAGAACTGTCATAGGAACCAGGTGGTTATTTTGGAAACAAACTTGATGAGTTTGGAAAATCACAAGAAATAAGTCAAGGCTAGTAGTTCAAGGTAAAATCAAGAAAAATGAATTGACTATGATGATACTTTTGCTCCAGTTTCTAGAATGGAGGCCATCAGAATCCTTATTGCCTTTGCATCTCATATAAAATTCAAATTGTTGCAAGTGGATGTCAAGAGTGCATTTCTGAATGGCTTTCTAAAATAAGAAGTTTTTGTCAAGTAACCGCATGGTTTCGAGTGCCATGAGTATCCTGGGCATGTGTTTAAACTTGACAAGGCATTATATGGGCTGAAGCAGGCTCCTTGTGCATAGTGTGAAAGCTTGTCCAATTTTGTTCTAGAAAATGGCTTTACAAGAGCGAAAATTGACAACACTCTATTTATAAAGAAAAAAAGGGAGGAAACTGCTCATAGTGCAAGTCTATGTTGATGACATTATCTTTGGAGAAGCAAATGACTCTTTGTGTGAGGAATTGGCAAAACTAATGGGAAGTGAGTTTGAAATAAGCATGATAGGAATTGAATTTCTTCTTGGGTCTACAAGTCAAGCAAACTCCTAAGGGCACTATGACAAGTCAGCAAAAGTACATCAAAAAGCTTTTGAAGAGATTTGAGATGGAGGTTTCAAAGATCATTGATACACCTATTGCCAATGCCACTCGCCTGGATATGGATGAACCTAGTTCTCCTATAAATGAGACCATGTATAGAGGAATTATTGGGTCACTTCTGTATTTCACAGCAAGTAGATTAGACATTATATTCAGTGTGGGACTCTGTGCCAGGTTTTAATCCAATCAAAAGGAGTCTCATATGAAGGTTGTAAAGAGAATTCTGATGTATCTTAAAGGAATGCATGACTAGGTTCTATACTATTCCACAAGATATAACTTTAACTTAATAGGGTATGTTGATACTGACTATGATGGTTATCTGGTGGATAGAAAAAGAACTTTTGGCATGGCATATTTCTGGGTTCGTGTCTAATCGCATAGAGCGCAAGAAAACAAAACTTATTGGCCCTTTCAACGAATGAAGTTGAGTATGTGGTAATTACCTCTTATTGTGCTCAACTGTTGTGGATCAAGCAGTAGCTAGAAGATTTTGGTGTATTTTCTAATTGTGTTCCCTAACTGTGTGACAACACCAGTGCTCTCAACATGGCAAAAAATCCAGTTCAATATAAGAGAACAAAGCATATTGATATGCGACATCATTTCCTTAGAGACAATGCTGAGAAAGGGCTCATCTGCATGAAGTTTTGCAGCACAGAAGATCAAATTATAGATATCTTCAGCAAAGCACTAAGAAGAGAGCACCTTAAAAAGAATTGCATGGCACTAGGGTCGATGAAACCTGGCTAGGGACATGGACTCTTGATGATTGGCTATGAAAGAAATGTACAAGTAAAATAGCTAAAAATTGTTTTCTGGTAGAGTCTAATTATCTCTATACCGTTATAGGTAGACACGTACGACGATTATAGGGTAACCAAGTAGCTAATGCATTGTACTTTGGTCAAAGAATGAGACTTGCATTTGCAAAAACTATTAGGTGACTTGGTTCCCTTGACACATGTTAGTAGTTCCTTTGCACTCTCATGGACAATTTTTTAAATGGCTGAAATGGTGCCACATCATTAAATTGTCAGTTTCTCTCTTTTTTGCCTTTTGAACCCAAGCGTCTCACCCGTTATAAAGCGAACCGACTACCCAAAATCCATACTCGTTCCTAACCGTTCCCTCGCCCCTATTAAATAAATCCCCTCAAGTAATATTCATTTCATCTTTTCCTTATTCAAATGAAACATTCTCTTCTTCAACTCACTATACTCCACCATGTCTAAAAATTAGGAAACCCAAAATGTTCCAAGCATCGTCCCCCGTATGTCTTCACCCATTGAAACACCAATGATAGATCCCACACTCCCTACTCCGATCGGTCCAAACCCTAAGCTAGAGTACAACCTACCTCTCCAACACAGTCAAGTACTGGTTCTCATTGAAGTTGTGAAACCTCGACTCCCAAGAAATTTGTGGTTGTGACCTCTCCTTCTATCTCGTCGAAACAAAAGAGTCGAAGAAGATATAGTGGCGAAAGAAGAAAATCAGGAAATCTCTAGTCCACCAACGAAAGAAAATTCTGCGACTTCTACTCCAGGAATTGATTTAAATACTGCCAATTCTACAGGTAATGCCTTTTCTATGCCTTCTGAGTTTACTTTAGAGTTGCAAGAATAAGAGGCTATAGAAAATATGTTGTCAATAGTTGCTTAAGGAAGTCTGGTTGGGGTCTATGAGGGTATGTCTGAAACAAATGGGTCTTAGGGGGAAGATGCTGGTACACAAGGAGAGGGTAGTGAACTAGTGCCTGTAGAAACCTTGGCACCGGCCATTACTACTGGGGAACTAACTGAGGGACCTGATCCTTTCGCCCAAGAAGAAGCCCCTGCTTCTATTTGGGATAAAACCCCTGGTTCTCTACAAGAACCCCAGGTCAGTACTGATCCCACTCCCTCTCCTCACTTCTATGCTGATCCATTATCAATCGTTTCTCCTGATATAAGATCTCTGTC
The DNA here is from genome assembly GCA_032618575.1 of Nicotiana noctiflora. Taxonomy (NCBI): domain Eukaryota; kingdom Viridiplantae; phylum Streptophyta; class Magnoliopsida; order Solanales; family Solanaceae; genus Nicotiana; species Nicotiana noctiflora. The sequence continues at coordinate 134,088 of JASVEL010004176.1, read as the reverse complement.
TAAGGAGGATAATGAGGTTAGTGAAGAAGACTATGACAATGTGGCGCTTGTATGTTTCATTAGTTCTATGAGTAGAAAGATACCTCCCTATAGGTCAACTTCTAAGAGACCTATCACTATGTTGCAGTTGAAGGAAGAACTTGAGTCAGTTTTAAGGAAAAGCACAATGCAAAAGAAGAAGAGGAGATTGGTGAAAGATGGAAAGGCTGTAAATGAGAAGGTAATGCCTCTTGCACTAGTTGTTGATGCTAATGATGAGGTATAAGAGGAACCCGGTTCCTTGGTTCGTAAGCCCTCAAAGATACTTACTATTCCAAAGTCCTAAAGGGAGTCATCTGTGAGTGAAGAGGATTTGAGCAAGGTTAAGGGTGAAAAATATGGCGATAAAGTAGTTGAGAAATCTGGTGAGAGAGTGGTTGAGGAGTCTGGTGAAAAAGTGGATAAAGAGTATGCTGAGAATGTTTCCAAGAAATTTTCACATAAAAGAAAGAGTGTAAGAAAATCAGTAAAGTGAAAGGATGGTGAGAGGAACCTGGTTTATCTAAAAAAGGCAAGAGTAAATGTGTTCAGGGATGAGGAAAGGGAGAATTTGAGAAATTAGAAGGTTCTTAGGGCAGCACATTTGCCCTTGATATTCTTGATATGTCAGGAATGCTCCAACTGGTTGACATATGTGAATACCAACAGCGGACACATTTGTTCACTAGTGACAATTCCAAAGTCTATGAGGCACAACTGCACAGTTTTTATGCCGACTTCTTCACAGTTGAGGATGATAATATCTGTGTGAAAGTGAATGATGTTGATTCTGTGATGGACACTACTGTACTGGGAACCATTTTGGGTATGCCTACTGAGGGAATGTCCACCACTGTGGGAACTTGCTCTTCTAACTTCAGAAATTCCATCGTGAAGGATAAGGCTATACCACAAGAGGAACTGGCACACAAGAAGGCCATCTTTCTAGTGTACCAACTATTGTTTGAATTGGTGAACAAAGTTCTGCTCCCATGCGCAGAAAGATGGTCCATTAGTTCACGAGCCGACCTGGTTCTCATAGAAGCATTGGATAGCTACACCACTATATATATGACTGTTCTAATAATAGAACACATGAAGAAGGTGGCAGAGTTCAAGGATGGTAATCATGAGCTACCTTACGGGTTCCTACTCACTAAAGTTTTTGAATTTTCCAAAGTCCCTTTGGAAAAATCTAAGGTGTGAACTCGCAAGCAAACCTTCTCCAAGACTACCCTAGAAGGATGTGAGTGCACTGACAGAAGTAGAGGGGTTGGCAATAATTCTACTATCTCTCAGCTGATCAACACTCAGAGCAATGCCACTGAAGATATAAGGTAGCCGAAGGCAAGGAATGCCATTCTTGAAGGTCATCTAAGTCAAGTTTATGAGGCACCTGGTTTGAGCAACTCTCAAAGTGCAGAGGTTGCCCGTCTTACAAAAGAAAATGTTGACCTCAAAAACAAGTTGAGGACCTGAAGGAGAGACTGCTCAATGAGCAGGTATCGGCTAATGCTCGAATAGACATCCTTCTTAGAATAATTGCCTCTTCATCTGGGCCTTCTTCTTCCAGTGCTCCCTAAAAATTGTTCCATTCCTAGTGTTTGTCCTCTATTAGTCTTAATGATGTTTATGACTGGTAACTTTTTTGTTGTTTTTTTGTGTGGATATTTTGGTAACTATGGAACTGATTCCTGTTTAATTTCCAAATATTAATGAAAGTTTCGTCCTTTTGTTGTATATGTTTTACTCTCTTGCTTTGTGTTAGTCATGATTGTGTGCACACATGTAGCATGAGTTAACCAAGCTAGACTTTATTTTTGCTTTTTGCTTGGTACTGATCTTTTTATGATTCCAAAAGGGGAAAATAATTGAGGGGAACAAATGGGGAACAGATTCAGGGGGAATACAGAAAATGCGAATGCCATTCTGGTTCTTAGAGAAAACTTCAATTATAAGTTTGTCATCATCGAAAAGGAAAAAAATTGATAGGTTATATGTATCCCGGTTATGTTTTGATGGTCTAACAAACTTAATGTTAAGAACCATATAAGGAACATGTTACACATCCTCAAGTACTTAAGATCAACAAGTCTCCAATCTGGGACGTGATTCAACTCTTCAGAGTCAAAGGAACAACAAAGGGAACAGATGGCCACCAGTTCCTTTGGTGACTGTACAAGTCAACTCCCCATATCTGTAAAGTTGTTGCATGCACACGCAACAATGCAAAAATAGTGCAACAGTCAACTAAGGGAATTCCATTTACCTAACTTGCTTGCATCATTCAACTAATGTCACAAATGAATTATTAAAATCAAGCAAAGGTAAGACAAATACTTGCATATTCAAGAATCTTTCAAGCAGTCTCTCAAGTTTGTGTCAATCTTGCAAGTGATTCTTAAGGGCATCAAGAACAAAGAACATCATGAAGGAGCAGTTTCCTGTATTTAGTCATTACATGTTTTAGTTGTGTTCCACCTTTGTTAAATCACTTTGCTTGTAATTCCTAATTAGTTTAGTTAGAGCATTGTGTAGGAAACTCTTGTAAATCATAAATTTTTGTGTTTGTGTCTTGGCTAAAGTTAGTCGAGTTGTAAAGCTTTGTAATAGAGTTATTACAAAGTGGCTTGTAATAGAGTTGTTACAAGTTAATGAGGGATTACGAGGTTAATTCCTCGGTTACAATACGTTGTAATCTGAAGTTTGCTCAATAGTAAAGATGAAATCCTACAAGGACAGGTCGTGGTTTTTAATCGCGAGAGCTGGAAGTTTTCCACGTATAACTCCATTGTGTCATTTACTTACTGCAATGTGTCGTATGTTGTGAGGGAACTAATAGAGAACCTGGTTCTCTATATAGTTTGGTGGACCCTTAGTTTCTATCCATTACCAATAATTTTTTACCATTAACCATTAGTCAATAAAATGAATTTTCTGGACGACTTTATGACAACTAGCCATGGTTACAAACAACAGTGAAATATTAGCAGCTGAAAATGCCAACATAAAGGAAAAAAGAAAATCCCTTGAGTTTTTTAGAGGTTAGATTCCTTCTTTGGCGTATAAGGTCAGCTTTTTTTTTTCTTTGAAACTGCAATATAATATTTGTTTGAACAGCTCAAACATCTCTCTAGGGAGATAATTCAATGTTTGTGCTCTTATTTATTTTCTTGATGAACGATAGGCGGGTACATTTGTCAAATTTGAAGAGGATATAATAGACATTGCTCTGAATTTGGAATCAAATAATGTTGGTGTTGTTGATACAAGAAGCAAGTTCTGTAAAAGCAAAGGAAATAATTGCTAGTGAAGCTTATTTGGGTCGTGTTATAAATGCCCCGGCTAAACCTATTGAGGGTAGGGTGAAATTTCAGCTTCTGAATTACGATTAATTGAATATGCCGCCTTGGGTATTATTTAGCGCCGGTCCATATATGAGCCTCTTCGATCGAGTTTATTGCTATTGATTCGATTATTATCCCTATAGGACGTGGTCAGTGAGAATAAAGGGAAAACAAGAGAAAAAAGAGTAATGAGGTTTATGGACTCAAAAGTAATATGCAAATATATCTAATTGACCTAGTTAGTTTATTCAAAAGAAACACATTCTCGTAGATAATTTCAAGAATTGGATACTGTCATCAAATTAACCTCTTTAAGTTACTGCCATGTGATAGCAATGGGACTTCTAACTATATGTGTTCTTGAAAACCAAACCAGTGATCCAAATGTTGAATCACCAGCACTCCTTTTTCCCCTTGCAACAACTCTCATTTTATATCTCAGCTTCTGACCCTTCTTCTGAAATTTTAGAATTTTTGGCTTCACTGTAACTGATACTCCACTAGGTGCATTCACTTGTACAACATAAGTACTCATAGGGTTCCCAACATTTGTCACACTTCTTTTAAATGTCTGGATCAGATTTCGCCTCTTGCTGTCGAAAAGTACAGCAAAAGAAGGGTAGTTTAGATCACCAGGTGATTTTGAGGCATGAGTAGGACAAGTGTAATTCTTTCTCAACAAAAGGGCTATTTGAGAAGAGTTGTAGTTTAGGCTACAGATATAACGCAGGTAATCCTCGGTTGAGATATCGTATATTAGGCCTGGATTAGAAGCCTTTTCAGGATCAACATGTCCTGAACCAATGGCAAAAGGGGTAGCTGATATTGAAGTCTCAGAAACAGCATCTGCAATTGGAGTTCTTTTTTTGTCAAGGGTATAAGCAGTTGTCATTAAAGCCGACTTGATTGCTGCTGGTGACCAATCTCTATGGACAGATTTAAGTAATGCAGCTAGTCCACTGACATGAGGGCAAGACATGGAAGTGCCTGAAAGAATGTTGAATTGCACGCTTCTCTTATCGCTCTTTAGCATTGATGGGCTGATATTTGGAGGCCAAGCAGCTAATATGTCCACTCCTGGAGCGGTAACATCTGGCTTGATAATATTGGGTCCAGCTGCACTAGGTCCTCTAGAGGAAAATGCAGCCACTATTGGTGCACGGTTGCCATAAACTGTCCCCTCGAATTTGATTGAAGCTGCGGCAGTTTTCGTCGAGTTAATGTAATTTTTGATAGCAATCCCAGCTGAAGCTCCTAAAGATGTGCCAGGCAACACATGAGGATCGGCATAAAGTTCTTCGCCTTCTTCATCTCTATTTACCATAATCATTCCAGCTCCACCAGCTATTTTCACTTGCTCTCCCTTTTCAGCTCTGGCATTGAGTCCTTTGTCACAGACAACAATCTTGCCTTTGACTAATCTTGAAGATAGAGTCCCATTGGTGCAAAATTCAGCACCTTCTCCACCTGCTGTTCTGCCATAAACAAGTGGAAATTGTTTTGTAGTCTTACCTTGGTACAATGAAGCTCCTTTAAAAACATGTCCATCTCCAAGTTTGACAATAGTTGGAAAGCTACGGTCCAGAGAGCTCGCGGCAACAGTCATAATCCAAGGTGCTGCATTGCCAACACTTGAATTCAAAGGCCCTGAATTTCCTGCTGAGCATGAAACAAAGACCCCATGTTGGACTGCACCAAATGCAGCAATAGCTATATTATCTGCATAAAATGGCTTTGGGAAACCACCTAAAGAAAGTGACAATACATCCACCCCATCAAAAACAGCTTGATCAATAGCTGCTAAAATGTCGGTGCTTGAGCAGCCTTGTATGTAACATGCTTTGTAAACTGCAATTCTTGATCCATAGCTCATACCACCAGCCAAGCCTTTACCCAAACCAAAAAGATTTGCACCCATGACAAGATTTCCAGCTGCTGTTGAAGCAGTATGCGTTCCGTGGCCTTGTGAGTCACGCGGTGATCTATAATCTTCTGTTTCATTGATTTTCCCTGCAGCAGCTTCATACCCTTTAGAGAAAATCCTTGCACCAATAATCTTCTTATTACAATTTGATGGCGAAAACAGCGTTCCAGCCTCACATTTGCCTTTCCAACGAGAAGGCACCGGTGGCATGCCAGAATCGCGGAAACTTACATGTTCAGGCCAAATTCCAGTATCGATCACGCCAACGATCACATCAGAAGTCAAACTCGAAGCACTCCAAAGTCCACTGCCACTTTTCAGCCCAAGAAAATGAGGTGAATGAGTGGTGTGTAGGCTTAACATTTCATCTGGCATAGCTGTAAGGAATCCATCAACTTGTTTTAGTAATTCAAGTTGTTTCTTGGAGAGTTTTGCTGAAAAACCAGAAATGGCCTTTTCATATACGTAAAGAAGCTGAGGAGGCTTTTCTTCTTGTTCCTCTTCACCATCAGTAGAGAGTTCAGTTATAGAACTAATAATATTATCATACCATATATTGGAAGTTCCAAGATAACTGTCGAATGATGCGATCCTGGTCTTATCCATATGAACCACATATACATCTTGTTCTGCTAAAGCAGTTGAAACCACTGCAGCTATAAATGCTAACAACAACATGCAGTTCCTGAAGTTCATCTTCTCTGCCAAAACAGAAGGAAAGAGTAAAGAAATATAAGCAAAGGGCTTAGATACACCTCTTTTTTATATCAATTAGTGTATTCTAGAGGCGATTTTACTGATCAGAGGTTGGCAGACAGGAAAATTAAACACTCCGTACGAAAGCATTCAATATTTGAATGGATTTACATGAACTGAGTTACTGTGAATTGCAGTTACTATTCTTGTGACCAAAAGCTAAAACTGTGCAGTCTAATAGTGACAAGACAATGACACCATTTAAATATCAGTAACAAATTTTAATACAAGGAATGATGTGATCTACCTTAAAACAAAAGAAGAAAAAGGATATTAAAGTGAGAATACTATCTGTAACTAAGATAAACAATAAATTTGTTAGTACTCTTTGAAAAGGGGAAGTTTTGAACTGTCAATGAAGGAGTTTCTTGTAATACAAATGAGAGATATTACTTATTATGGACCATCAACTACTCATTAAAAGTTGTTCAAGAAAGAAAACTGATGAAGCCATACTCGTGAAGTAATAAATACAACCATGGTATTGAGCCAACCACAAACCATTAACAGCAGACTTCTTATTAATGTGAAGCCATTAAAGCTACCAAGTTGTACTAACTATATAGCACAAATCATATGATACAACTCGTGTTTCAGAATTGAAAGGAAACTGGTGAACTTGTTACTACCTAAAGCTAAAAGGTTCTTGACAGCCCTTAAACACAGGACATCTTTACAAAGGTCTACCTAAGTTGTGTCAGTGGCAAATCTAGATTAGACACAAGTACCAATATTAGTGAAGTCAAGAATTTCCCTAGGGGGTGTTCAAAATTTAATATTGTATTTATGTATAAAATAATATTTGACCTATATACACAATATAACTTTCCGGCGAAAGGGTGTTCAACTGACAAGAAATGTGTGGCTCTGCCACTTGACAGAGTGGAGTTCGGTCAAATCTCTACCGCGTCTAAACCTTATATAATTACGGAAAATATAAAACTAGGCATATATTTTTAAATTCTGAATCCGCCACGAGTTGTGTATATATATTGGATTGCTATAATGTCTAACATGCATAGAACATAGTACTATATTTTGGGCCATCATGACTTACAGAACCAAAATTGAACTAGTCCTTAAATATATGCATGAGGTTGGTAGATGCTTCATAATCCTACCTTAGATTGTGCATGGTGTTGTCAAAATGCACAGAGAGGAAGAAAGAATACAAGGAGAAGACATACCTTTGTTTTAGGATTAAGGACGATTGAAGGAATACTGAGGAATGCCTAAAGGTTGATGGAAAGTTTAAATAGGTCAAGGGAAAGAGTGTGATAACATTGACAACTTATGTCACTTCATTGAGCTAGCAACAAAAAGGAAAAAAAAAAAAGAAAAGCAATCTTCCCATTCCCACTTTTAACTAATTGCCTTTTCTCTTCAAGAATGCACGCCTATATATAAAAAGAAGGAGAGTATTTTAAAAAATAAAAAATAAAGAAAGAAAGATGAAAATCTGCTTAAACAATTGAAAACAAAGAGAGATGGAGTAATGCTGGCTTTTATTAGGAACTTGCTATAGTGCTATATAATGCAATGGAGATTGTTTTGGACGATAGCTTTCGTGCAATCATTGTTCAAAGATGTTGTATTTCTTATTAATTGGTTCACTTAAAAATGGCGATTCAAACATAATTAATTAGACCCCCACCTAAAAAGATGTTACTTCATCTTTGTTCATATAATTATCTTTTAAGATTTTTTTTTTTTTTGCATTATTAAAAAAAATAAGACATTTAATAGTTTTAATCATAATAGTGTTTGTCTAGATTATCATTCATCTATCTCATAAACACCACATTTTGTCAACATTCCACTAATTTGATTGACTTTTTCTTTATGTAAAACATTAGCTACCTATCCTTTCTGGGATGGCACAATTGGTGTGGAGGGGTTATTCACAGCGATGATCTGAGATCGACCATCAATGCCTTATGAGTCTAAGCATGTCGTACAGAGTTTGTTTAGTTCGGTTTACATTCATTGTGTGGTTTACATTTTTGATCAATATTGTCCCTTATCTTTGATGGTAGGTTTATTTTGATCCCTCAAATATAACTCTAAGCATATTTAGTCCCTTAAGTATGCTAAAGTGGAACCATATTAGTCTCACTGATAGAATGTGTTCAAAAAGTTAACCAACTCTGATTCATAAAGCAAATCTTATGCTTTGAAGCAAAACGTTTTCTCTCCTTTTATTGGATAACGAAAATTATCACATTTATTCCTCATTTTTAGATAAAGTCTTCTAAAATTTTGACCTTAAATATATCCCTTTTGGTGCTAGTTTTCAATGAGAAAAATGACATTATATAGCCGTTGCAAAAATATATCGAAAAAATATTTAAAATTTATATATTATTTTGTATACATAGTACAAAAATTATATAAAACTTATATACTTTTTCGGCTATCAGTTATAAATAATTTCTGTTGCGGGCTAAAAGTGACAATACAATGTGTTTATTCATTTGCTTCAATAATATGCATAGAAGTGATCTTGGCTGCTCTATTACTTTTAAATTTTAACTTTTCTTTTTAGAAAAATTAACCGAAATTTAAAAGTAAAAGTTTCAACGTTAAAATCTTAAATTTATCAGCTCCGTACTATTAGTGAGTGTTGGTTTATAAAATATTTTTGATAAGTAAATTAAAAGGCGGTGAGTGTCGAAACTAACCCCGTTAATTTTTGAACAGATTCTGTCAGTAAGACTAAAGGTGCTCCACTTTAGTATAATTAAGGGACTAAATATGCTCAGAGTTATATTTGAAGGACCAAAAATAAACCTACTATCAAAGATAAGGGATAATATTAGCCGAAACTCCAAGCTATTACATAGTTGGGGGTTTACCCAATAACACTAAATGCTCACCCGAAGGACAGAAACTATAACGACTGCAGGTTTTCCCGGGGTTAAAAAAAGGTTACCTTGAAACAAATTCAATTCGATCAGATGTAGCAATATCTTTAACATGGGTTAATCTTTTGTCTTTATGATTTGATGCCAGAAAACATTCGGTGACGGCCCTCATAAATGTAGCAATCTAATTGCTGTTTCGTAACTGTATGTGTTTGTCTTAGAGGTGTGGCTTCTTTTTTCTTTGTTTTTCCTTGTGTTTGTGACCAACCAAAATGTGAGAATAATCATGGGGTGGCAGTAAAAACATTTAATGTTGCTCAGCAGATTTTAGGCTTTGGTCAGCACCAATACCTTGCATTCTTACTTGTACCAATAATCAGGCTGAAAATCTGTATAATCATAGTTGACCTTTGTTGCTTAAATTGTATTTTATTACTTTTGTGTTGAATGGTAGTACTTTCAAGATTTCAATTATTTGGACAGCAAGCAACAAACCGTGTTGCCTCTTTGGTTTTAATTTGCTTAAAAAATAATTGTGATGCTTTAATTGTAATTCATGCATGCTAGCTATTGAAGATACTGTTTCGACAAATATTTATATATGATTCAATCGCGTATATAAATTTCAAAATCTATTTGATATTTTATATATGTTGTTACGCTGATAAACGGATTTGTGCAATAGCAACAACGATTAACGTCAATATTATTATTTTATTATTAGTTTTTTGAAGAGAATATAGGAAAGGAAATTACAAGGTAGAAAATCGAACTCTCACCAAGTAAAAATCTAGATAACCAACCAATTGAGCTACCAAGATTTTCAACAATTAACCTTAATATAAAGTTGTAGTTACTCATATATAAATGATTGAAGTGATCTTCAGTGAAACTTTCTACCATGAGTTTTATGTGAAGAGAGTCACAAAGGCAAATACTAAGTTTTGAACTCTCTCTCACACACACACACACTAACAATCATATACTTAAAGTTTTCAAGGACTCTTAATATAGAGATCTTGTGAACACGTTAATTAGGATTGCGCCCCTTCTTAGATTAGAGATATTAGCCTCGTAACACTTACTAACGATGATTAGCTGATATTATTGTATGGGGTCGAATTTAACTAATCATGTCCCACCATCTGCGTGACTAACCATCGAATGTTTACGACTCGACACGAAGGAATGACCCCGGGGTGAGGTGGGGGCCAAGACGTCCTCGACCTGTTATTGGCTCTGTTATAAAGTACATCGACGTTATCACTCCTAGGATTTAGCTCGAATTCCTCTATTATATAAAGGGGCTCCGAACATTGTAATATAGACAGATAACTTGTAACAAAAGAACTGATTCTTTCTCTAATCTTTATCTTTCTGATATTTATCTCTCTATCTCTTTCTCACTATTATCCATACATTGTTGTTATTATTCCGATTATTAAAACGATCCTGGGAATTATTATTTCCGACTACGATTTATCCTTTCATCTCAGTGATTGATTTACTTAAAAAGACTTTAACATCTTTTGAGTCAAACAACTATAAATAAACAAAGATAGATATTATTGCTTATAACCATGTTGATTATTCTAATTAATGCCAAATGACAAAAAATAAACTCCCATGGCTTGGTATGATTGGCCTTTGGTGCCGAAAAAAGCTAGAAGAATAGAGTACAAAATTAACGCATGCTTGTTCGGTTACTCTATGGTTGGAAATTTTGAGTGCTGCCAAAATAAAGAAGGCTCTTGATTTTTGGACCATAATTTTGTTTGTGCACCTAAACCTAACCCCCTTCGTTTGTTTTCATCATTGCATGCTCTCTTTGGCACTTTTCTTGCACCACACGGGTGGCAAAGCATGACACCATGTCGCCCTCTTCTTGGGACCAAAATTATAGCTCATGGTCAGATGGAATATATACCGTAATTAATTAATTTATCTACACTAGTGAAATAATTTTTTACATTATGATCATAAGCGCAATATTACTTGTCGCAACTTGTAATAGGTTGTCTATTTTATTGGAGAAGAGTCAAAAATGTCCCTAAATTATTGAAATTGGTACAATAATACCTTCCGTCTATCTATTTTGAAAAAATTACCCTCACCATTATCTATTTGGTTCGAGAATGCCATTACGACTAACGGCCATGTTAGATAAAAAAAAATTAATTAATTTCCACGTGTCATAATGAAAAAAAAGGTCAAAACTGGCCCTAGACTATTAGAGTTGGTACAATAATATCCTCATCTCAAAAAATCTCTCTCCCCCCACCCCATCTACCCTCCCCCTCTAGCGTGTGTGCGTTCATATTTTTCTTGTTCTTCTTATCTTTTTTTGACCTTGCATTCTATTTGAATAATCACTACAAACATCAACAACAACAACAACCCAGTATATTCCCACAAGGTGGGGTCTGGGGAGGGTAATATGTAGACGGCCTTACCTCTATCCGAAAGTGCAGAGAGGCTGTTTCCAATCAAACCTCGGCGCATTGAAAAGAAAGGCAAACAAAAATAAAAACCGCATTAGTTATACCAGCATACATCGCAAAAAATTGTCTAAACATAAGAGGTATAAATATCATCAATAAGCAGATATGCATGGAATGATATTAAAACAGTTACTACCATAAATGACTACCACAAGAGAACACAAACTAATCCTCTATGGGAGTCCCTACCACACCTCACCCACCCCGGGAAAGGAATACGAAAAATCTAGAAGTCCCTATCCTAGAACCTTGATACTAGACCTCCAGACTTTCCTATCAAGGGTCATGTCCTCGGAAATCCGCATCTTGGCCATGTCCTGTCTAATTACCTCTCCCCAGTATCTCTTAGGCCTCCCTCTGCCTCGCCTCACACCAACCACCGCTAGCCGCTCACAGCTCCTCACCGGGGCATCGGGGCATCGGGGTTTCTCCTCCGCACATGCCCGAACCACCGCAGCCTCGCCTCTCGCATCTTCTCATCCACTGGGGCCACCCCCACCTTCTCCCGAATAACTTCGTTCCTAATCTTATCTAACCCGGTGAGCCCGCACATCCACCTAAGCATCCTCATCTCCGCAACCATCATCCTCCGAACATGAGATTTCTTCACCGGCCAACACTCCGTCCCATACAGGATGGCAGGTCTAACCACAGCTCTATAAAACTTCCCCTTGAGTTTCTGTGGCACTTTCTTATCATACAAGACTCCTGAAGCAAGCCTCCACTTCGACCATCCCGCCGTTATACGGTGAGTGACATCCCCGTCTATCTCCCCGTCCCCCCGGATCACCGATCTAAGGTATCTAAAACTATCCTTCTTGGCTATGGCCTAAGATCCTATCATCACGCTCCCTCCCACTTCGCTCGGCTCAGTGCTAAACTTGCACTCCAGATATTCTGTCTTCGACCTGCTTAGTTTGAACCCCTTAGACTCGAGAGTCTGTCTCCATAACTCCAGTCTTTCATTAACACCGACCCTCGTCTCGTCTACCAGGACTATGTCATCAGCAAATAGCATACACCAAGATACATCCCCTTGAATATGCCGCGTCAAAGCATTCATTACCAAGGCAAACAAGAGGGAGCTAAGCGCAGATCCTTGATGGAGTCCCCATAACCACCGGAAAATGGTCTGAGTCGCCACCCACTGTCCTGACCCTGGACTTAGCTCCATCGTACATGTCCTTGATTGCTCTGATGTAGGCTTCCGGCACGCTCTTGGCCTCCAAGCACCTCCATAGTACCTCCCTAGGGACCTTGTCGTACGCCTTCTCCAAGTCGATAAACACCATGTGCAGGTCCTTCTTCATATCCCTGAACTGTTCCACCAATCTCCTGACAAGGTGGATAGCTTCTGTAGTGGACCGACCTGGCATGAAACCGAACTGGTTCACGGAAATAGATGTCGACTCCCTCACCCTGGCCTCGATCACCCGCTCCCGGACCTTCATGGTGTGGCTTATTAATTTGATGCCCCTATAGTTGTTGCAACACTGGATATCCCCTTTGTTCTTATACAAGGGCACCACTACACCCCACCTACATTCCTCCGGCATCCTTTTAGACCTGAAGATCGCAATGAACAACCTGGTGAGCCACTCTACTCCTGCTTTCCCATGCATTTCCAGAACTCCACCGGGATTTCGTCTGGCCCGGTCGCTCGACCTCTACTCATCCTACGCAAAGCCCACACAACCTTTTCCACCCTAATGCGCCTGCGGTACCCTAAGTCTCTACGACGCTCTGAATGCCCCAGCTCCCCGAATCACTACAAATATCATTAAAGTTTTATTTTCGGACAACCAAAATTTTTTGTCACCAATACTTTACGTCATAAGACTTTCACCCGAATATATGAATACTAACAGAGTATCAATAGTAATGATCATTGAGCATTTGCAATATCTTTTGTTGTATATTTTCTGACAACTCTTCATCCAATTTTAATTATACCAATAATTTATTTGGTCTCTGCTCGGACCTCGACCTTTTCCTTCTTCATTGGCCCACCATTGTTTGAACATCCGACCATGTCCATAAATTAAGCTATTGTACGAGGATGCTCTTTAGGTTAAATCAACACCGCCAATTTAAAAAAAGAGACGGAAATTAAGAAAAATATTTGAGATCATATGCCTGAGAATATGAGAGAATATGACTTATTGGTGAATGTGACTATAATAAACACTTGATTGAGCTTATTGTATGAAGCAGTAAAGTGTAGTAAGAAAATTGATGATGAATGGTATTTCTGTGATGGAAAAAAATAGGAGTATTAATGTGTACATTTAATATACAAAGAAATAGGAAGGGGAAATGGATTAATTATACGAGAGAGTTTTGTTTGCTTAAGGAAAAAATGAGTGTATGAGAGCTCTAGTTGGTGGAATAAATTTTTAAAAGAAAGAGGAGAAAAAAACAGAGGAAAAGGGTCTTAGAATGTGGGTGAGTTTATTTTAATTTAGTCTTAAGTTAGACCAATAGGACGATAACACATGAAAATTAATTAAGTTTTTTTATTGCCTAACAGAGTTTTTGAAAGTTGTATGACATAAAGTATTGGTGACAAAAATATTTGGTTATCTGAAAATAAAACTTTAATGATGTTTGTAATGATTATTCAAATAGAGTTCAAGGTAAAAAAAAAGGGATGAGAAGAACAACAAGAATATAAACGGGCACGCGCGCGGGAGGGGGTGGAGGGGGTGGGTGGCTTATTGTACCAACTCCAATAGTCTATGGGCAGTTTTGACCTATTTTTCATTATGACACGTGAAAATTAATTAATTTTTTTAATCTAACATAGTCGTTAGTCATAAGGGTATTCTTGAACCGAAAAGATAACGGCGAAAGCAATTTTTTCAAAATAGATAGATGTATGTCATTATTATACCAACTCAAAATAATCTAAGGGCAATTTTAACCCTTTTCCGTTGTCTTATTATCATATATAATTACTTATAATTATCTTTTAAGTGATCTAAGAATATCTTTTACGCTATGAAATAGGCTATAGATAATACCTAACACTAGACACTATAGTGGGCTTGGGTTAGTGTTGCGCATATGGCGACTATCATTGGAATTCTCTGTTCTATCCACTTAGCGATATGCCATTTCTTTTATGGTGAAAAGAAGCCACACAAAGCTTTGTTGCACTCAAAGATGTGCTGAACATAGAAAAGTATAGAACTGGAAGTGTTCAAGAAATCACTATTGGTTGTGGTGGCCTATCATGTCCCTGTCTGACTCGTGTTGCTTTGGCTGTGCAGTTGCTTTTTTAGCCTTTTTTTTTTGGGGGTCTGTCAATTTATTTTGGTGGAGACTGTTGGGAAGAGGGGTATGTGAAAAGTTGAGTATAAGGGCGTAGCTGATTTGATTAGTTGGATAATCAATCAACTACCTTTCAATATGTCCATGAGGTCGACTATGATTAGTTGGATAATCAATCAACTACCTTTCAATATGTCCATGAGGTCGATTATGAGGCGTTTGGCTAGTTTATAAGTTGGTCAAACTGGCTTATAAGTACTTTTTGACTTATTTATAAAAAATTGGTAAAATTAAAAGTAGTTATAAGTTAAATGTTTATAAGCCAAAAATAAGTCATTCAGCTTATAAGCACTTTAGGTTTGACCAAAATATTTACTATTATATCCATAAAATACTTTATTTTAAAACAAAACTCTTTGTATACCCAATTTTTTTAGTTGTTTATTATTAATTTCAGTATTTTTACCCAAACACGTAACTGCTTATTTTTTAAATCTTGTTCAGAACTTAAAAGTATTTTTCACCACATATGCTTATCAGTTACTCTAAATCAGCTAAGTCAAACGGGGTTTATATAATAGCATGTTTGGGCAAAAAAATATTTGGGTCAAAAGTGCTTTTTTAACCAAAAGCAACTTTGGTAAAAAATTAAGGTGTTTGGTCAAGCTTTTGGAAGGAAAAAAGTGATTTTGAGAAGAAGCAGAAGCAGTTTTGGAGAAACAGAAAAAAGTAGCTTATCTCCAAAAGCACTTTTGAGAATAATACACTTTGAAATAATTTTTAAAAGCTTGGCTAAACACTAATTACTGCTCAAAAGTGTTTTTCTAATTAATTAGCCAAACACAAACTACTTCTCACCAAATGCACAAACACTTTTCGAAATAAACTTATTTTAGAAGCTTGGCCAAAGGGTTATAAATCTCTATATCATGTTAGACTAGCTTTACGTTGGTCATTACCCAATATAGCAACCTTTCTCCTTTATTTAAGTTTAAAATAATAAGGGCAATATGTTAACTAAGCTCCTATCATGCGCGGGATTTAGGGAAGGGCCAGATCACAAGGGTTTATTGTACGCAGCTTTAAACTGCATTTCTGCTAGGGAGAAATTCAAAAATAGCCAAATTTACAAGTGGTCCTTCAAAAATAGCCACAGTTTCAAAAGTCATCAAAATTTAGCCAATTTTCATGTAAAGATAATCTGAACGAATAAACTGCTCAAAATCCGAAAAATACTACAGCATAATATACTGGAATTCCAGTATATTGTGCTAGAGTTCCAGTATAAGATACTGGAGTTCTAGCAAAGTATACTGGAACTCCAGTATATTATACTAGAGCCAGCAAAGTACACCGATCCAGCATAATATGCTGGAAGTTCATACACAGGTGCACCGAACTCCAGTATATTATGCTGGACCGATCTCTGTTGCAGCAAAATAGTTGTTATTTTTTAATAATTTGACAAATGTTGTCTATTTTTGAATAACCATTCCGAAAACTGTCTAGCCTGTAACTTTCTGCCAGAGGCTATTTCCACTGCCCAAGACGACATCTTAGTTAATAAAAAATGACTTTATGCTCCCTTAATATAAATTAGCACTTCCTCCAATAGTTGTATTAAAAGATATTTTTTCAGCCTTACTAAATTATATAATGTACATATAATCCATGCGGGATGGGTTTCATTTGGTTATTTTGGAATGATAATGACCTACTTAAGTCATTGCTTCAAATTTAATAGTAGTAAAAATTTACGTGCAATATTCATTCTAGATAATGCTTGTAGTACCCATCGGATCCACTGCAGTAAATGTGCAACTTGGAACTGTCTATTATATCCTCTATGGAAATGGCACATAGATCCAAGAATTTTTCGACACAAGTATTCAGCTAATTAATTAGGCCTTGTTTTCTAAAATCATCAGTAGCTTAATGTTGCAGAAATGAAAACAAAAGTAATTGTATGAAATGAACATAGATTTATTCACAGATGTTGCATCTACTGTTCTTCAAATTCATTCTTGTGCACAATTACACTGCCCCCACCTTTACAGAAATTAATAATGTCATCAATCATGTCTGTTTCTTGATGTTCTTTTGCATTCTTCTGTATCATATTCCATTGAAACTATCACATTAATTACCACTTAATCAAAAACCTTTGGATCATATATGACAACAGGACTTCTTACAAGGTGGCGGGAGCTCTTCCAAATGAGTGAACCTGACAATATTACAGCATTTGACATTGGTTTTGCCTTCACAACAACCTTGAAATTTCTTGTCTGCATTGCACGTGTGAATGAGAGAGTCATTGGTTTTACTGTGATATCCACTCCCTTAGGAGCTCTGATAGTCGCATTATAAACAGATATTGCTTGTCCAACATTGGTAACTTTCCTCCTGAAAATGCCAATGGTTGGTTCTTGATCACTCTTTAGGCCAAGCTGCATTGTGGGATAGTTGATAGCATCTTCCCCATTTGCAGGAATCAACGTGGAGCAATTTACCCGTTGTCTAAGTAAACTTGATACTGATGATGAATTGTAACCTTCATGGCATAAGAATTGGATATATGACATATCATCCATATCATAAATTAATCCAGGGCTTCTTGCTTTCGTCGGATTAACTTGTCCTGCACCATACGCGAACTCTGCTTCCCTGTCGACCTTTGAACTCATAGGTCTTGCTTCAAGTTTTTAAGGAAAAAGATAAAATTTCAAAATTACAGTCTGAATCCAACTTGCTTGGAATCGAAGCGCTGTTTACAGTCTTAGATAATGTAGTTCTCACGTGGACTGAATTGAAGTTGGCCTTAGGTGTAATAGGACTAATGTATTTGCTACAATATCTATTTGCTCTAGGGGTATTGAGTTTTTAGACCAAATGAAAGTGGAAAACAAGATTTTGTTGATTTACCAGTAGTCATGAGGGCAGACTTAATAGCAGAAGGAGACCAATCTGGATGGTATGATTTTACATAAGCAGCTGCGCCGCCAACATGAGGGCATGCCATGGAGGTGCCAGACATGAGGGTGAATTCTGAATATTGAGTGTCGCCTTTCAAACCAGTGAGTGATTTCAGGGGGGTGTAAGAAGCCAGAATGTCAATTCCCGGAGCTGCAATATCAGGCTGTACAATGCTTGCATCAGAAAGCTATTTTGGAAATTAACACTAACAATGAACTCTGATTTCCATCTAAATTTACCTTCAGAAGGCGTTTTGTTCCCGGATTTGGACCTCTTGATGAAAACGATGCAATGAATGGAGCTTTGATCTTAACTTCCTGTGATTTATATATTACTGCTGAAGGTAATCTGCAATTTTCAAAACCATCACACAGCTAAGTGGAGTATAAAAATCAGTAATTTCTGTTCTGAAATGGACTAAACAGGTTATAACATTTTTACCTCTTTGAATGCATATAGTTATTAATGCTTTTCCCTATGCTGGAATTAACTATTGTTGCAGGAGCCATGAAAATTGGGGCGGAATCAAGAAACTGATCGCTTTCAATGATAGTGCCGATCCCTCCAAGTTCTTTTATAACAGAATCAGCACCCCAAGTACCCAACTGGCAATAAACAAGCTTTCCCTTTACCTTTCTAGGGTCCATTGATCCTTCACCACAATACCTGTGACAGTGTCATATTACATGCAAGGCCAGTATTACAAGAAGAAAATGTCTAATAACAACATAATTAGTACCTTGAACTGTCTCGGGTATCAGAGCTCTTGGCCATATCAACTCCCATCGTAAGAGGATACAATTTTTTCTTTGGATCAAACGCGTTGACTCCAATTCCCTGCATAATGCTGCTATGAGTAAATGCTTCAATGAAAAGGGGATCGAATAGAACAGCTTTTGCCCTTTCGCGTATTATGAGCTTTCGTTGCATCAATAAGAAAGACTTACTGAGACTATTCTCCCATTTCCCAACTCCACCTTACTCCTGAACTCCCTATCAATGCCACTAGCTGCTACAGTTAGCATCCATGGTGCATGGTTCGCGACAGTGTTGAGGTTAGGTCCATCATTTCCAGCAGAAGCCACAGTAAGAATCCCTTTTCTCATAGCATGAAATGACCCAACGGCTATCACATCAGTTGTATAACTACCACTGAGACCACCAATTGAGATGGATATTAAGTCCACTCCATCACTAATTGCAGCTTCAAATGCAGCTAGAATGTCAATATCTGCACAACCTGAGGTCGCCCAACAGACTTTGTACATAGCCACTCTAGCAGAAGGAACCGCTCCACGTGCAGTCCCTCGCGCAAGACCAAACAAGCTAGCATCAGGCACCAGACTTCCCGCTAGGGTGGATGATGTATGTGTTCCATGGCCGTGCACATCAATTGGTGACAATATGTCATTTGGATCAGGAACTTTGTCCAGCTTGAAGTATCTTGCCCCTATAAGTTTGCTTGATAATCACAAATAAAGGCATGCATAATAATTAGAAATGAGAATAAGTCAATGGCAGAAGCTTATGTTTTCAATCCTAGTAAAAACAAACAATGACAGCTTAATATGTTCTATATTGGAGGAATAAATGCAGGAACTAGTGTATCATGTGACAGCACACAATTATGGCTCCTTATTTTCAAACAATAAGTTATTAACTTTAAAATTCTGACATACTTTTGTGCAAACTTTAGTAATTATTATTCTATTTGAGCTGCGGCTGGTTGGTTGTGTGCATGACTCAGAACTACCTATTATTTATGTTCATTGATTTGTCTTTTCCTGACATTACATACACTTAATTACGCTTGTGGATAAATAATAAACTCCAATGTGGATGTCATGTCACTGATGTACAATACAAAAGTACTAATGACAAGGGAATAATTTACTTGTTGCATCCAGAAAAATTTGCAAAATGGCCACAACTTCCTTTCCATTTTACTGGAGGAGGACCAAGACCATCATCCTTAAAGCTTTTTGATTGAGGAGTTATCCCTGTCAAAGTATTTTCAAGAAAATTGATTTCAGCTTTCTGTTATGTTGGCAAAAATAAAAAACCTGAGTAGTATTAGAACATTACTTAACCTGTATCGAAGACACCCACGATTATGTTGCTCTCCCTTTTCAATCTTCTTTTTGCAGTTGCAGACAAACCAATAAATTCCCATGATCTTGTAGTATGTAGCTTCCTGTATCTATTTGGTATGACAGAAACCACTTCATCCATGCCTGGAGAGAAGAAGTCAATTATTAGTATCAAACAAATGCCAAAGACTAAAGTTATAGCAGAGGAATCCTAATACTTACTGGATAACTTGTGAACTTCTTGTTGAGATAGCTTTGCTGCAAATGCATTGAAGATTTTTGTATAGCTATAAACATGAGATTCTGTTGCAGCACCATCACTGTATAAATCACAACATAAGAAGCCAAGAAAATTCCTTACTGAAACTGCATTACTCTTGGATCACATGAGAGAATGATCAGAGAATATTTAACTAACCTTCCCTTTAAAGAAGATAGGACATTAATATGTCTCTGAATTAGCGATTCTTCGTTAACCAGATGATCTTTCAAGAAAACAATGTAAAGGTCATCCTACAAGAGAAATGATCACATCAATACAATGCAGCTCATCACAACCAAAAACATGATTATGAAAATACATTGTACAGAAAGTTATTACTTCTTTTCTATCTACTTCAGCAGCTTCAATGCCAGTTAAGATCAAGATTAGAAGAAGATGATAAGACAGAAACCAACAAAAGTGATTGTTCCTCAACATTGTCTCTGTGTCAACAATGTTGGAAGATTAGGTGACATGCAAAAGTAGAAAGAAAATCCAGGATCATACAAAGAATTAGGTACAATGGTACTAGCAATTAATGAGAAGAAAGATGATCTGATGGCTACTTTAACTTAACTTCGTGTTGAGGATTTTGATTGGTTGTCTTAGAAGAAAGTTGGATAAAGACTGGTAGATTATTATGTGCAACTTTTTGAGAAAGAAAGGTAATACTATTTTGTTCTAACTTTTTTATTTCCTTTTTTTCTTTCTAGTTACTGGTTCTATTTGTTAGTTAATTACTTAGTAAAAGAACTAAGTAAAGCTGAGTGCAGTTAGATACATTATGCCTAACATCTGCATGCCACCATATGAGCACCTCTATATAGAAAAATTTTGGAATTTGCCTCTATATATAATATAAACTCAATGATTAATGGAAGCAACTGCAATGGTAGTAAATTAAACACTCTTATAGAATAAATCAGTTGGTCAGAGTAGCACTAAGTTATCATATTGTTCTTTCTTTTTTTTTTTTTTGGGGGGGGAGGGGGTTGGGATAGAGGGGAGGGGTAGGTTGGCTTTTCAGAAGGTTAGTCAGAAATTTTTTAATTAATTGAAAAATTGAAATCTTGAAGCAATTCTACAGAAGAATATTATGTATGAGAGAGAATATATTGTATTGCATGGAAAGATGTGGCTGATACCCAAAAAGCCATTACATCAGGAAGCCCCTTGCTTGAATTTAAATGCAAGTCTTTTACTTTGTTTCCATGAGTAGCAAAGTTAAAAAAAGTAAAGTTTAAATATTTTCATTTAACTTCTAAATTTCTTTGTGGTATTATCTCCAAAGGCCGTCGATAGGGATTATGGTGGAGTGATAAGTACTTCTTCATTTTTAATCAAAAGTCATGGGTTCGAGCACTATATATATAATCACCTTTGTAAGAGAACGCTTTATCCCCAATGTGGGACTTTCCGGTGCTAATCCGGATTTAGTCGGGCCCAGAGGCAAAGCTATATATATGTCTTGACCACTCTTCATCGAAAAAATTATATTGTATATATAAGTAAAATATTAGGTTTTAGAGTTATATGCTATAATATATATGAAACACTATTATCGGTGAATTTTTTCACTTCTCTTACTTTGAACACCCCTGACGAAATATCTAGCTTCGTCATTGGTCGAGCCCTAATGCGGGTGTCGGACGCCGAGTAAAAAACCAAAAAAGAAGAAGAAGGGAATCCCTTTAGGCCATTATACAAGGGAAGCGTCTTTGACAGTTGCATTTACAATTTACATTAAAAAAAATGTTTTAAGTAACCAGTTATATGATCAACATTATGCAGTTAAACATATTCAATTCAAAGTCATAAATATTAATATCTATCACGCGTGAATTTTATTTTCAAAAGAGTGATTAATCCTCATCTAACCAGTTCAAAGTTTTTTCTTGTCCAAAAAATAGCCTTTAGAATTACGGTTTTGTAACAAAAAGTTCGAAAGAATTTTTGGCTTTTGCATTCAAGAAAAGGACTACTCACTACTTCCCTTAACTTTACACCCTTTCTTAACTTTCCTTGAAGCGATATTACCCACTATCTCCTAATCAAATCTAGTAATCAGGTTAGCTGACAATAGTAATTTTTTTTTATTTTTTTGGTACGAGGGAAACCTCCAGCCGCTACAATATATGCCATAATCTCTGTCCTTTGGGTGCGCACTTTGTGGGCACTCGATAAACTTCTCTTGTATAATAGTGTGCAAACCATACAGGGTATGTAAATTGCACTAGACAAGCTCTGTGCGACAGGCTCAACCGAAAAGATATTGAGGGGGATTCGATCCCAAGTTATCCATAAGGAAATCATATGATATTAATATATAGGTCGCTATCTCAAATTGGTTGTGGTCAATTTATATGTGAATAGTATTACTATCAAAAGTTGTCTCATTAGAAGTTTAACTTTGCCTATGTAAGGTTTTCAAAGTATATCCGGTCCAAATGGTAAGTAATTTTCCTACGTTATGTAGCCCAATAAAATTAGGCCCATAATTAATATTTAATTAATGAG
Organism: Nicotiana noctiflora; assembly: GCA_032618575.1. Classification (NCBI taxonomy): domain Eukaryota; kingdom Viridiplantae; phylum Streptophyta; class Magnoliopsida; order Solanales; family Solanaceae; genus Nicotiana; species Nicotiana noctiflora. Next base: position 111,560 of record JASVEL010004176.1, on the reverse strand, counting down.
CAAATTTCATCCGTCTGATTTGTTATTTGATGCACGTACCATAAGTGAGATTGGTCATCTCCCCACCCATTAGGGTTACTGCTTTTTTCTCTCTTCCATCCTTAAAGTCGGCGGTAACGAAAGCTAGGGCAAGGGGCGAAAAACGAATTATCGATTAACGCTTCCACTTAAAGATGATTGCTCACGATTCAGGTATGTTTTCTATACTATTACATGTAAGAGTATCATGTTCAAGATCCTGATAAAATTATAGTTTATGGTTACATGTGGTATCAAAGCCTGGATTACTTAAACTAGTAATCTTCATTAAAAGGAATAATCTTTTATGAACGAGTTGTTGTTTAGGAAATTACATATACCTTCAGCAAATACAAAATTGTGTCTTTGAATATTTAATTGTGCTTGATTTCGCTTCAGTGTAAAACGACTTCAACGATGGATAATCAATCAATGAGGAAAATAAACAAGTCAAAATTCCGTTAACTTACGTTGTGTATTATATAAGTTCTTTTTTGTCAAATCATCATCAGTTCATTGATTTTGTCCATTGAAGAATGATTAAGATTTTAATTCTCATATCATGTTTTTGAGAATATTTACATTGTAGTTGAACAGATTTGAGTGCTTATTTATTTTGATAGCCTAAGTATACAAAAATATGCTGAATATTTTTTTTGTTTTTTAAGTGATGCCCTAATGTTGTAATATAGTTTAAACCCACTTAACTTGTGCCCGTTAAATTTAGCTTTACTAGACCTAGTAAAGTATTTTTTGGTTTGGGCCATATGATGTATTTGGTTATTAAATTGATAAACTCATTTATTATTTTTATTTTATGTATGTGATTAATCTGTATATAGTTTGTTAGTCATCAAAGTGACCAAACTAGATTGTTTAAAGTGTTCACATGCATAAAATCTTATGATCTATATTTTATATGTGCATTTATGTTATATACTTTGTTAGTCACCAAAGTGGCCAAACTAGTTTGTTTATGAAAATATGCATACATAAAATTATAGTTTATCCATAAAATTAATGAAATGCCTATAATTAAAAAATAGTGGATAAATTAATTTTTAATGTTGCTAGAACTTAAGGTTTTACCCAAAGGTGAATTAATTATTCTATGAATAGTGAATATGATGAGGTAAAATTAATATTCTTAGTCCAATATATATTGTTTGTCCAAAGATGGCATATATATTTAGTTAAAAATATTTACATACCTATTAAGACAAAATGGAATTTAAATTATGATAGTGTGTCGTAGTATATACCCAAAGGAGAACTGTTTTGTTGAATCCATATTGATTTGTGAGCATGTATTATCTATTTTGCAGTTATTCATTTTCATTCGCTTGCTTCGTCTGTTACTGTGTTCAATGGATTGAACTTCTCTGAATGACGTGAACAAGTCCAGTTCCACTTAGGTGTATGAACTTGACTTAGCTCTGTTGAATGATAAGCCCACTGTCATTACTGATTCGAGTAGTGCGGATGAGAAGTCTTTCCATAAAGCATGGGAACGCTCCAACATGCTAAGCCTTATGTTTATGCGAATGAATATTGCCAATAACATTAAGAGTACTATTTCACAAACAGAAAATATCAGGGAATACCTGAAATTTGTGGAAGAAAGTTTGCGTTCTACAGATAAGTCTTTCGCTGGTACACTAATGGCTGAACTCACGACCATGAAGTTAGATGGGTCGCGTAGTATGCAAAATCATATCATCGAGATGATTAATATTGCAGCAAGACTTCAAACCTTGGGGATGAAAGTGGATGACTCCTTCTTGGTTCAGTTTATTCTGAACTCATTACCTCCCGAGTATGGACCTTTTCAAATTAACTATAACACTATTAAGGATAAGTGGAATGTTAGTGAATTGTCCAGTATGCTTACTTAGGAGGAGTCAAGACTTATAAAATAAGGGAGTCATGCAATTAACCTCATGGGTCAAGGAGCTGGTAAATGACTTAAAGTGAAGGCCAGCAAGTTAAAGAAGAAGAAAGCACCTGCTAAAGCTCAACAGGATGCTAACAAGGAACGTAAGACAGATACGTGTCGTTTCTGTAATAAGAAAGGACACTATCAGAAAGATTGCCTGAAACATAAAGCTTTTGTTCGAAAAGAAAGGTACAGTTAGTGCTTTTGTATGTTTCGAATCAAATTTAGTAGAAGTTCCTAATAATACTTGGTGGCTTGATTCTGATGAAACTGCTCATGTATCTACTACGTTGCAGGGATTCCTTACGATCCAAACTACAAATCCAAATAAGGATTTCTTGTTCATGGGAAATCGTATGAAGGCTCCAATAGAAGGCATAGGGACTTATCGTTTGATTATGGAGACTGGACGTCACCTTGATCTATTACAGACTCTTTATGTACCTTCAGTTTCTAGGAATATAAATTCTCTTTCAACACTTGATGTTTCTGGATTTAATATAAAGTTGGAAATGGATGTTTCAATTTATATAAAAATGCTATTTTTTATGGTTCTGATTTTCTTAGTGATGGTTTATATAAATTGAAACTCGATATTGGTTTTTCTGAATCCCTTCTTAGTGTTCAACATAATGTTGGAATTAAACGTAGTTCACTAGATAAAATTTCTGCTTACTTGTGGCACAGACGTTTGGGTCATATATCCAGAAAAAGGTTAGACAGATTAGTAAAGAATGAGATTCTTCCAAATCTAATTTTTACTGATTTTACTATATGTTTGGATTGCATTAAGGGAAAGCAAACTAAGCATATTAAAAAAGGTACCACAAGAAGCACCAGCTTCTTGAAATTGTACACACCGATATTTGTGGACCATTTGATGTTCTATTTTTTGGTGGAGAAAAATATTTTATCACTTTTATCGATGATTTTTCACGTTATGGATATATTTATTTGCTTAAAGGACAATCTCAAGCAGTAGATGCTCTCAAGGTGTTTGTTAATAAGGTTGAAAGGCAATTAGATAAAAAGGTAAAAATCATTAGATCAGATAGAGGTAGTGAATATTATGGAAAATATAATGAATCAGGACAATGTCCATGTCCATCTGCAAAGTTCCTCGAGGAACATGGCATATGTACACATTATACTATACCAGGAACACCTCAACAAAATGGTGTTGCAGAAAGGCATAATCGAACACTTATGGATATAGTTCAGAGCATGATAAGTAATTTCTCATTACCCAAATCATTGTGGATGTATGCTCTTAAAACCGTTGTATATTTATTAAACAAGATTCCTAGTAAGGCAAATCCAAAGACCCCTTTTGAATTGTGGACAGAAAGGAAACCTAGTTTAAGGCACCTGCATGTTTGGGTTTGCCCAGCGGAAGCTAGAGTTTATAATCCACAAGAAAAGAAATTAGATTCTGGAACAATAAGTGGTTACTTTATTGGCTACCCAGAGAAATCTAAAGGATGTGTATTTTACTGTCCAAACCATAGTTCCAGAATCATTGAAACCGGTAATGCAAGATTCATTAGGAATGGTGAAGTTAGTGGGAGCGTCGGAAAGCAAAATGTGAAAATTAAAGAGGTGAGGGTCAATATTCGATTACCCACAAATGTGCCTACTTCCACACAAATACCAAATATTGCTCCAGTTATTGAAGAACACTTTGATAACACCGAGCAACATTTGGATGAAACACTTCATGAAAAAACTAACTTAAAAATATCTGACATAAATGAACCATAAGAAATGCCATTAAGAAAATCTCAAAGAGTTAGAAAATCGGCTATTTCGAATGATTACGTGGTTTATTTGCAAGAGTCAGATTTTGACATTGGTCTTAATAAGGATCCGGTTTCATTTTCACAAGCCATAGAAAGTAATGAGCCTGACAAATGGATTGATGCCATGAAGGAAGAGTTAAAATCCATGAAATACAATAGTCTGGGATCTCGTTGAATTGCTAGAAAGTTCTAAAAGAATCAGGTGTAGATGGGTCTTTAAGACCAAATGCGATTCAAATGGCAATATTGACAGATACAAAGTTAGACTTGTTACCAAGGGTTATACTCAGTAAGGAGGCATTGATTATTAAGAGACCTTTTCACCGGTCTCAAAGAAAGACTCGTTAAGAATTATTATGGCTTTGGTGGGTCATTATTATTTAGAGTTACAGCAAATGGATGTGAAAACTGCCTTTCCTAATGGAGATCTCGAGAAGGAAGTGTATATGGACCAGCTAGAGGGATTCAAATGTAAAGGAAAAGGTCAAATGGTGTGTAAACTGAATATATGGACTTAAACAAGCCTCACAACAATGTTACATAAAGGTTAATGATACCATAACATCTTTTGGATTTGTGGAAAATACCGTTGATCGGTGTATATACCAAAAGATCAGTGGGAGCAAGTTTATATTTTTAATCCTATATCTTGATGATATTCTAATTGTTGCTAATGATTTAGGTATATTGCGTGAGACTAAAGATTTTCTCTCTAAGAATTTTGAAATGAAGATATGGGTGAGGCATCATATGTGATAGGAGTAGAAATATTTCATGATAGATCACAAGGATTATTGGGATTATCTCAGAAAGGCTATATCAAAAAAGTTCTACAGAGATTTAACATGAACAATTGTTCAGCAGGAATTGTTCCAATTCAAAAAGGGGACAAATTTAGTCTCATGCAATGTGCTAAGAATGATGTAGAGCGAAAAGAAATGGAATCAATTCCTTACTCTTCTATTGTTGGTAGTCTGATGTATGCTCAGACTTGCACAAGACCGGATATTAGTTTTGCGGTCGGAATGCTAGGAAGATATCAGAGTAACCCAGGAATTGATCACTAGAAAGCTGCAAAGAATGTTTTGAGGTACCTGAAAGGAATGAAGGATTACATGCTCATGTATAGGAGGTCCAAGAATTTGAAAGTTGTTGGATACTCGAATTCAGATTTCGCTGGATATATTGACACTAGAAAATCCACGTTCGGTTATCTGTTCCAATTAGCTGAAGGAGCAATATCGTGGAAGAGTGCCAAACAGTCTGTCATTGCAACATCTACGATGGAAGAAGAATTTATGGCATGTTTTGAGGCCACAATTCATGCATTATGGTTGCGAAATTTTATTTCACGATTTGGGGTTGTCGACACCATTACCAAGCCACTGACAATTTACTGTGATAATTCTACAGCGGTATTCTTCTCCAAGAACGATAAGTAGTCCAAAGGTGCTAAACATATGGAATTAAAGTACTTTACCATCAAGGAGGAAGTTCATAAACAAAAAGTGTCACTTGAGCATATTAAAACCGATCTCATGATTGCAGATCCGCTAACGAAGGTTTACACCCAAAGATATTTAAAGAACATGTACATAGAATGGGTCTTGGCTGTATTTATGATTGATGTATTTATGATGTTTTGACACTCTGAGCTCATTTATATGTTTCTGATATACATTAATATTTTTATGTTTCTCATAATGGTGTACACATTATTGTTTTGAGATATTACATGATAAGTCTTAATGAGACATTATTGTGGACCATAATATTTTATAGTTTATGGACCTGGTACGATGAGTTGCTAATGTTGTAGTATATGGAAGGGAGTATGAACATAAATTATATATAACCGCCATAACTCACATTTAGTAGTTTATCGTATTATGGTATTTATGATAGAAATTATAGAAGAGATTTGTTTATGCGCAACTAATGTTCCTATATTAAATATTAATATTATGTGATTATTGGGCCAACTGGGAGAATGTAAGTAATTTTCCTACGTTATGTGGCCCAATAAAAATAGGCCCATAAATAATATTTAATTAATGAGCAAATCTTATTCGTATGATTGGTTACTTGATAGACGTACCAGATTAAGTGAGAATCTCTATAAATTGGTCATTTCCCCACCCATTAGGGTTACTGCTTTTGCCTCTCTCCCATCCTTAAAGTCGGCGGTAACAAAAGCTAGGGCAAGGGGCGAGAAACCAATTATCGATTAATGCTTTCGTTTAAAGATGATGGCTCGCGATTCAGGTATGTTTTCTATTTTATTACACGTAAGAGTATCATGTTCAAGATCCTGATAAAATTATAGTTTATGCTTACACAAACAAAACAAACCTCACATATGTGTTTCATCCTTTTAGCTATCATACATATGATAGCCTGGCAAAATAATCGAGATGTATTTTCTCACATAATGCTTAAGCTTATTTTAAATCCCCAGAGACCACATAGGAAAATAGTGGCAATTAGATTGAGCATTATTGACTCTTTTGTTGTTATCTATTAGCAGTGCCTCTATGAGATGATATCTACATGTAACATCGTACCACTTTGACTTTGTATACTGTTAAATTATTAAGTCAAACCTCTCTATAACATACTCGCTTGTTTCAGATTTTATCGGTTGTTATAGCGAAGTGTTGTTATAAAGAATGAATACCTAAAAATACCCCTAAACTTGACACGGATTATTAGTTATAACCCTATACTATTCATGGTCTTAAATTCCCCCCTTAACTTCGTCTTTTGGGAGTCATTACCCTCTAGATTTTGATGTGTCAAAGATGTGGATGCACTCTTTTTCAAGCGCGTGAGAGTGAAGAAAATTTGAAAAATCAGCTTCCAAATAGGTTATTTTTACCTTTTAACTGTCATATAGTCATATATAATAATTTATTTGTTACAATAATGTATTTCTTATTTCTTCATCTTAACATACAATGCAGACTTTTCTGATGACCAGCCATGTCATCATGCCACATAGGCACCACTTGGCATGTATTAGTGTCATGTGGAAGCTTACATAAGCGGAAGGCTAGCATTTGTGACAAAATTCTAGAGAAATATGGATATTTTCTTAGAAAGACCCTAGATCCTTTGGATTTGCTAGGAAACTCCTTGGAATCTTCTAGGCTTGAAGAAAATTCTAGAGAAGTGGCTTACTTGTAAATATTAAGGACTAGTGGAACAATTATTATCTACACACTAGCCCCTAGGTGATTAGTAAATAGGGGGCCATTCATTTGTAATTCACCAAGCAAACAATTCAAGTTCTCTCTAATACAAAGCTTCCTTTAACAATTCTCTTGTGTTCTTTCTACCATTCTCTTAGCGATCTTGAGTGTAGTAAGGCTAACTTGGAATAGCAAGAACGTGAGCAAGTTGTGCAAAATCGTGCAAGTTGTCAAGTATCACACGTGTATTTAGTCAAAAACTAAGGACGCGACAATGTGGTATCAGAGTGAAGGTTTCAACCAAGGGAATGGTGAACGACGGAGAAATTAACGCTGCCACCACCTAAGCCAACGTCATCCAGAATGCTACTGGCAAGACTGGTCGTAGCAAAAAGAGGAATTCCACCAACAAGAGCTAGGAGGTAGCACCCGAGGTTGTGTCAAATGAAGGGCTTACATCCCAAGAACCATCTGCCACTGAGGCGAGCGAGGATGAAGTGGAGATTCTGCACATGGATATCTCGCTTGATAAAGAGTGGGTGATGAAGATGAATTCGGAGATGGACGCCATGGAGATCTTTGGCCAACGCTTGGGGAAGGTGGAAGGCACCCTTAGCGTTCTTGGGGGGAATACTCTTGAAGAGGTTAAGAGTATCTGAAATGACTTAGAGGGACGTATAGAGACCAAGATGGAACTAAGGCAAACCATCACTACCTTAGAGTGAAAACTCACAGAGGCTTTGAGTACTATCGATGTTATGAAGGCAAATATAGATTCACTAGAGGAACATGGCAATGCTGGCGTGACCGAGGCAGTAAGCAATGTTGTGGTGATGAGAGAGGCCAAGATCGATGCTCCCAAACCCCCGGTGTTCAAAAGTGTTCGTGATGCACAAGAAGTGGAAAACTTCTTTTGGCACTTGGAGAACTACTTCAGGCACAGTAAAGTGAGGAACGACGAGGCCAAGATCAACATTACGGTATTGTACCTCTCAGAGACTCCCATGCTTTGGTGGAGAAAGAAGATGGCCGACATGGATAAAGGTTTATGTACTATTAGCACATGGGATCAGTTCAAAGCCGAGTTCAAGCGACAGTTCTTTCCAAACAATATCTTGTACGAGGCAAGGAAAATGCATAGGGAATTGAAGCAAACACGGAGCATATGTAACTATGTCAAGGAGCTCACTGCCCTTATACTTCAAATCCCCAACCTGGCCAATGATGACTTGTTGTTCCACTTCATAGACGAGTTGCAAATTTGGGCTAAGAAGGAGTTGCAATATCGACAAGTCACTAATATAGACCAAGCCATAGTGGAGGCCAAATTATTGATGGATTTCAGGCATGACAAGCACGACAAAGGCAATGGTAAGGATTCAAAGGTTAACAATGTCAAATGCGAGGGAGGTCGTGGCAAAGGCAAGGAGATACCTTAACAATATTCCAAGACTCAAGATTCTAAAAATTTGAGTAGTCGTTAGGGCTACGCCGAAAAGAAGGCACAGGTGGAGAAGAAGGGATGCTACATATGCGGAGGGCCGCACGGCTTCAGGAATTGTCCCGACCTAAAAAGCATCAGCGTCACAGTCCGTGAACGAAAGGGAAAGCTGCAAGGAGAGAGTTGGGGAACTGCACAGTTGGGTATGATCAGATTATGCAATGCTGTCACAAAGCAATCTATCCAACCTACTGAGAATGGAAATCAGTACATTGATTTCACCATCAACAACAAGCTCGCTTGTGCAATGGTGGATACTAGAGCAACTCATAATTTTGTGACCGAGGCTACCACAAAGAGACTAGAATTGAAGCTTGCTCCAACCAACTCTCGCTTCAATACCGTGAATGTCGAGGTACAAAATGCTCGTGGGGTAGCTAATGGAGTAGGTGTCAAATTAGGAGCTTGGAAAGGTACGACAAACTTTACCGTAATTGCTATGGATATCTTTGACATCATAATGGGGCAAGAATTCTTTAGACATTGTCATACTCTGATCGACCCCTACCTCCAACTTCGCTTGGTTATGGGGCGAGAAGGAGCTTGCATGGTACCTACAATGACTATAAGACACGGGCAGATCCAAGCACAAATCTCAGCTATGCAGGTTGTCAAGGGGATCGAGAAGGGAGAGCCAACGTTCGTGGAAACCATTGCAAGTCTAGAGGAATACAAGAGTTTTCAAGAGACATTGCCACCTTGCATAGACAAGTTGCTTGAGGAAAACAAAGATGTCATACCCGAGGAGCTACCTAAACACTAGCCGCCTAGTCGAGAGGTGGATCACAATATTGAGTTGGAGCCAGGGTCTAATCCACCTGCATTTGCCCCATATCGTATGGCACCGCCCGAGCTAGAGGAGCTCAAGAAACAATTGAAAGAGTTGTTGGATGCTGGTCATATTCGCCCATCAAAGACACATTTCGGTGCACCAGTATTATTCCATAAGAAGAAGGATGGATCGCTGCGCTCGTGCATAGACTACCGAGAACTTAATTAGGTTACAGTGAAGAATAAATACACTATCCCACTCATTGTTGACTTGTTCGATAGAATTGGGCAAGCCAAGTACTTTACCAAGGTGTATCTTTGAAAGGGATACTACCAGGTTCGCATTGCTAAATGGGATGAGCCAAAGACAGCATATGTAATGAGATATGGAGCCTTTGAGTGGTTGGTAATGCCCTTCGGGTTAACCAATGCACCGGCCACATTTTGCACCCTTATGAACAAGATTTTTCTTCCCTACCTTGATCAGTTCGTGGTAGTCTATCTAGATGACATAGTCATCTACGACAACATCTTGGAACAAAATACGGAACAATTAATAAAGGTTTTCCATGTCTTGCAGGAGAACGAGATATACATCAAGATGAAGAAGTGTGAGTTTGCACAATCAAAGGTGCACATTTTGGGCCATGGAATTAGCAATGGCGAGCTATGCATAGACGAGGCTAAGGTACGTGCTATCTAGGAGTATGAGGCACTTACAAAGGTAACAGAGTTGAGATCCTTCCTTGTCCTTATTAACTATTATCGTCGATTCAACGGTAGTTACTCAGCAAAGGTTGCACTATTGACCAAGCTGCTGAAGAATAACAAGCCACGGGTCTGGATAGAGCATTATCAAAAGGTGTTTGAACACCTTAAGGAAACTGTAATAGAGGAGCCATTCTTGGCATTACCCGACTTTGCCAAGATATTTGAGGTGCACATAGATGCCTCAGACTTCGCCATTGGGGGTGTCTTGTTGCAGGATAAGCATCCCATGACGTTTGAGAGTCGCAAGTAAAATAAGACGGAGCGACATTACACTGTGCAAAAGAAGGAAATGACCGCCATTGTCCATTGCCTTCGTACATGGCGACATTATCTGCGATTAAGATACATGGTTAAGACCGACAATGTGGCTACTAGCTACTTTCATACGCAAAAGAAGCTCACACCAAAACAGGCTATGTGGAAAGACTTCTTGGCCGAGTTTGATTATATGCTAAAGTATAAGCCGGGCAAAGGTAATGTTGTAGCTGATGCCTTGAGCTGGAAAGCTGAGCTTGCTACCATCGCTTCAAAAACTTGGGACATTCGTGAGGCTATATAAGAAGGCATGCAATATGATCCGGCAGCCAAACAACTTATCGATTTAGCCAACCAGGGCAAGACGAGATGTTTTTGGGTAGAAAAAGGCGTATTGCTTACCACAGGTTGGCGAGTATACGTGCCTAAGTTCGAAGACATTAGACGGTGGATCATAAGGGAGAGTCATGATACAATGTGGTCTGGTCATCCAGGCCAACATCGCACCAGGGCCTTGGTTGAGTCAGTCTACTATTGGCTACGCATGCGAGATGATATAGAATGTTATGTGCAAATGTGTCTCGTATGTCAACGGGACAAGGTTGAGCAACAACATCTCGGAGGACTTTTAGAGCCACTACCAATTGTAGAGAGTCCATGGGAGAGCATTACTATTATCACTTGCCTACTAAAGTCCGACGGTTATGGTACTATTATAGTGGTTGTGGATAGATTTTCCAAATATGCCACCTTAATGCATGCGTCACCGGGTTGCACAGACAAGGAAGCCGCCAAGCTATTATTTAAGAACGTGGTGAAGTATTGGGGCTTACCAAGGCATATAATCAGTGATCGAGACCCCCGCTTTACTGGAAACTTTTGGAGAGAGTTGTTCAATATACTTGGAACGGAGCTGCACTTTTCTACTAGTTTCGACCCACAGACGGATGGACAAATGGAACGAGTCAATGCCTTACTAAAATGCTACTTGAGACATTATGTAAGCGCGCATAAAAAAGATTGGACAAGGCTCTTAGACATCGCTCAATTCTCTTATAACTTACAGAGGAGTGAGTCGACATGGTGGATACTATTTGAGCTAGCCACAGGCCAACAACCACATACTCCACATTCATTACCAGTTATGTTTGAGGGAAAGAGTTTGAGAGCTTATCATATGGCCAAAGGATGGGAGGAGTGGCTTGACACTACTAAGTCCTACTTGGATAAGGCAGCTAAGAAGATGAAGAAGTTCGCAGATCGTAAACGGCGTCCCTTGGACTATAGAGTTGGGGACATGGTCATGGTGGTGAAGTTTAACCCAAGATAGTTCAAATCACTATGGGTCATGCATTAGAATTTGATTTGCAAGTATGAGGGGCCATTTAAGATTGTCGCCAAGGTAGGCAATATCTCATACAAGCTTGACATGCCATCGTATCTTAAGATCTACCATATCTTCCATACCAGCATACTTTAGCCATATCATGAAGATAAGGATGATCCGAGTAGGGGCTAATCAAGTCGAGTGCCAATGACTATCACTGCCTCGCATGATCGAGATATTGAGGCTATTGTGGATTACCAGGCCAGATGAAAACAAGAGCAAAAAGCCACTGCTGTGTTCCTTGTCCATTGGAAGGGCAATCACCGGAGGAGGCTGCGTGGGAACAATATGAAGACTTGTGGAGATTCAAAGATAAGATCTGAGAGTTTATGCAGCAACATTCCACCACGGTCGTCGCAATATTATGTGGGGGAGAGTGTGATGACCCACCACGTCATCATGCCACATAGGCGCCAATTGGCATGTATTAAGGCCATATGGAAGCTTACAAAAGAGGAAGGCTAGCATTTGTAAGAAGATTCTAGAGAAATATGGATTTTTTCTTAGGAAGACTCTAGAACCTTATGGGTTTGCTAGGAAAGTCCTTGGAATCTTCTAGGGTTGTAAAAAATTCTAGAGCAGGGACTTACTTATAAATATTAAGGACTTGTAGAACAATTATTATTTACACACTAAGACCATAGGTGATTAGTATAAATAGGGGGGACATTATTTTGTAATTCATCAAGCAAATAATTCATGTTCTCCCTAATATAAAGCTTCCTTTAATAATTCTCTTGTGTTATTTCTACCATTCTCTTAGCGATCTTGAGTGTAGTAAGGCTGACTGAATTTGAGGCTTGATTTGATGAAAACGATGTGATATTGGCGATGTGATCGCACGAACAAGTTCATAATGTATTTTTGAGGTTGTGTACATGTTTGGTTTGGAGCCCGGGGGGCTCGGGTAAAGATTTGATAGGCCGTTGGATTAAATTCTGAATTTTTGCACTGCTGGTTTTTCACCCAGCTGTTGGCTTCGGATCCGTTTACCAAAATTGTTGACCGAAGTCAACCATATCAATATTAATATCATTTTTATCCAAAATTCTCATAGAATTCATATTTTCTATCAAAAAATCTTTCCGGCTACATGCTCGGATCATGCACGTAAATCGAGGCAACATTGGATGAGGTTTTCAAGGCCTCAGAAGCTCGAAATGATTAATAAAATAAGTGATGACCCTTTGGGTCGTCACAACAAACCCCGACTTCTGGAAGGAATGCATTTATTAGATAAAAGGTCGACGCGGGCTTTGCCCGTTGCTGCGATGATTCATGATAACTCGACGGATCGCACGGCCATCGTGCCGGCGACGCATCATTCAAATTTCCGCCCTATCAACTTTCGATGGTAGGATAGTGGCCTACCATGGTGGTGACGGGTGACGGAGAATTAGGGTTCGATTCCGGAGAGGAGCCTGAGAAACGGCTACCACATCCAAGGAAAGCAGCATGCGCGCAAATTACCCAATCCTGACAAGAATGTGTGCAAGATGTACAAGATCGTGAGCGAGTTTTCAAGTGCCATAAATGTACTTAGTTAAAAACTAAGGATGCGACACTTTACTCTAACTTTTATTATTCTAAGATATAATATCTATTTGTTCCAACTGCATATTCTTTTGGCCGAATTTGTAAAATGTTTGATAGTGTTGCGGAATATTGTGGATTAACTAGCACACAATCACAAACAAAGCAAATAGAGAAGAAAAATCAACACAAGGATTTAACGGTTTTTGGCTAAGCCTAATCCTCGAGGCAAAAGTAGAGAGAGTTTTCCACTATGAATGAGAAGAAAAGTACAACACAATCTATAGAATCTCCAACTACAACCCCTATATATAGATCCCAAAAGGTCCAAAACATATAAGAGAAAGGATTTCCAATTTGACAAGTGTGAGCACGTGATTTTTGCCTTACTTGAGAAGTACTCCCAGAAAACTCAAAAATAAAAATAGTTTCGTGTTGGGTATGGTTTTTGTGATTTTGTGTTATTTTATCATTTGTGTGCACATTTATTTATTTAAATTAAAAATACAAAAAAAAATATATGCTAAGCTTTGCATTTTTAGTGTTTGATATCGAAGTCATGTGATTTACATTTAAGTGATATGTAATTGTGTGGGATAATTGTATGCATATATATATATATATATATATATATATATATATATATATATATATATATATATATATATATATATATACATGTACATATATATATGTGTAGTAATGAGATCAAATTGGGCCATAGTTTAGTCCAGGAAAACCAGGCCCAAACGAATCCCAATCCTTCCAGCCTCTGTCATTGTGGCATTCGATCTGGACCGTTGGATTTTATCATCCAACGGCCCAGATTAATCCTTTAATTCCAAACATACCCGGTCCAAGACTCACCCAAACGACATCGTTTCATTAAGTGGGTAGATCCAAGCCGTCGATCTAAGTTGATCCAACGGCCTAGATCCCATCCCATGCGTGGTATATATTCCTGATCCCTTACCCCGCCCCCCCAAGCCGGACCCCCCCCTCTCCCTTCATCTCCCTCAGGAGCTCCCAAACACCTAGCGTAACGCCGCCGTATTCCGCCTACCGGAAATCGCCTCACGGCGGTTCCGGTAGGCCAATCACCACCAAACCAATGCCAAAACCTTCCCCTCACCTCCCCCATCACGAACCCAGCCTCCACTAACCTCGAATCATGCCGGAGCTCCTCGAATCTTCATTTGAAGATTCGAGTCAAACTCGAACCAATGCCAAATCACCCCAAATTCACACCACGGTCTCCTCACACCTCCCCCACACTCCCAATGACGTTGGTTTGCTTCGAATCTAACCAAAAATACAAAAGCCCCAAATCCGAGCCCAAGAACCCTAATTTTTGAAGAAACTCAATTCAAGCCGGGTTAGCCGCAATTGAAGTCCAAGGGACTTTAGTCTAGGTGTTCTCAATCGAGAACATCTCGATTAAAGCCCGTTTGGCTTCAATAATTCCAAATTTTGGTTCAAAGCTTGGGTCGGCAATTTTCTTATGAGGTATTCATTCCTTCTTTGGTCGATTTAATTCGATTGTGTGAATATGTGTGTTTTTTTTATTCATTGTTTCAGTTTCTCATGCTTTTAATTTATCATATCCGTTGGTCTGTTCTTCTCATTTGAGGCCTTTTATTTGGCCAATTCCCTCTGTTTTCAGTGGTTAAAACGAATCATAGGTTCAATGTAATTAAAGTCGTCAAGGAATTAGTTCGTAGTATTGATCCCTGAATCTGTCTGATGCAATTCATTGGTGTAGGGTTTGTCACTGTTTGATTCAGATTGAAGGGGGTAATTGGTTGTAGTTAATAGGTTAATTATTTAAATCACTTGCCCATAAAGGGGCTAGTGGAACCTGCACAGCAGGGTATCCCACTGAACACTGCCACCAGCCTTATTGTTTAATGTTTGAGTCCATACTTTGGACAGTAGGTAGTGGGGTTCAGGGAATAGGGATGGGCGAGGGGGTGTTCTACAGAATCTGGGTGTCCTAGGTGATTAGGGCCAGGTGTTCTGGAGGGGCTTTGAGCTATAAATATAGCATCAAAGAGTACCTGGAGGGGGATTCATACAGACACTTGAGAGGATACTTGGAGAGCAAATATACATACAGTAGGGACATTTTTGGAGAGTACCTGGAGAAAACAAAACAGTCACACTGGAGAGAAATATAGGTAGCAAGAATACCTTTTGATACACATATAGGAAGATACAGAGAAGGGCTACTGTTTCATTGGTTTGGAGTCACTGCTTCATCGAGTTTCTTGGCTACTGTCTCGCTGGTTTGGTTCATTGTTGTTGCTGTTTGTGGTGTTCATTTGGGGCTGTTGGTCAGTAGTGTGGGTTTGTTTCATTGTTGTGTTGCTGCTCTTGTTCATTTGTTGCTGCCTGGGTTGGTTGTTGTTGTTGTTAGGCATTTGTTGTTGTTGTTGTGCCTTTGTTGCTGCTGGTACATTTCAATTGGGTAGGCTGCTGCTGTGTTGACCATTACCTGAGTGTTGTGGTAGCTCCTGAGTGGCTTTTGGTCTATCTTGCTGCCACTGGTTATTGTTGCTGCCCTTGGTTATTGGTCTACTGTTTTAGTTGGTCTAGTGTTGTTACTGTGGTGGTCATTTGTTGCTGGTCCAGTGTTTGGGGCTATTTGGTCGATTATCATTGTTGCTGTAGGCTGAATCATTGGATATTACTTGCTGCTGTTGGTCTCAAGTTAACCACTGGTTCATTAATTGTTGGTTGCCGTTAGTTTTGTTTGATTGCTGCCACTGTTTGTTGTTGTGGGTTGGTATATTGAGTTGCTATTGGTTCACTGGTTGTTACTGGTTTACTGTTGCTGTTACTGTTCTTGTTGCTGTTGCTGCATTGCCATTGCTCACTCTTCCTTGTTCTTCCGCATTCCAGGTACACACCTCTGTTGTTGTAGTTCCTTGGTTCGAAAAGAATGAAGTTTGAAGCTTATGCATAAAGTCTATTGAAACATGTAGTCGTCTAAAGCTTTTATGTTCAAGTACATTCTGTTATTCTCCAATTAAGCTTGTATTGTTAGTCTTAGTTATGGAAAAGTGTAGCTAGGCCAAAGATACACTGTCGTTAGATAAGCATGTAAGCCTGAATTAGTCTGTTGTATCTCTATCCAATCTTCTCTGCTCGTGTGTGTAATCTCCAAATCTGTTAACGTTAGACCTTATGCTAAAAGCAAGATTAGCCAGGGAGTTGTTACTCAACGGAATGACATAATTAGATTAAGAAGAGTCGGGGTGCATTTCATGTGACCCGACCCCAATTTTGGGCAAGAATAAACAAAGCGTGTCAGGAACCACGGGCGCATTTCATGTGGTGTGGTTCGTAGCAAGTTTTAAGTAATTTGGAATCAACTCTTAAGTAAGATACAGTGGGATGTAGTTCGCTTTAGATTTGAATCAAAGGTACGCCTCGCCCAATAGTTACACTAATCACATAGCCGTCATAAATGTACATATAAATACTTAGATTTCGAGATGCGTCGTTTCTTAACGAATATCACGCCTTTCTCAACAGTGTAAATAAGTAGTCGATCCGAGCGCATATTTTAGCTTTACCTTTTTTACGGGTGTGCATTTCATGTGACCCAAATCCAAACCCCGAAATGTTGAATAAGAATATGTTGAGGATCCGGGTGCATTTCATGCGACGTGACTCGAAAGCATATTTTTAAGCAACTTTCTCTTTTGTAAATCACAACCAATAATGAAAGCGGTAAAGGGGTATTAACTTGCACTAAGTACATAATTGTAAAAACAGATAGATAAGCCAAACACGACAGTTGAGCGACCGTGCTAGAACCACGGAATTCGGGAATGCCTAATACCTTCTCCCGGGTTAATAGAATTCATTATCCAGATTTCCGGTTCGCGGACCGTTAAATAGAGTCATTCTTTTCCTCGATTCGGGATTTAACCGGTGACTTGGGACACCATAAATCTCCCAAGTGGCGACTCCGAAATAATTAAAATAAATCCCATCTCGATTGTCCTTTAATCGGAAAAACTCTTTGTATCCTTGCGGGTGCGTAAAAAAGAGGTGTGACAGCTCTGGCGACTCTGCTGGGGATAATCTTCAGAATTCGGGCTCGGAATAACTGTTGTATTTGGCATATTTTATTATCTGATTTTTTTTACATGTTGGCATCAATGTGCAAAATGTTGTTTTTACCGCTTTGATATTGTGTGAACTGTACATATAAATTGTGCCGGAACCAATCTCCTCTCTGAGTCTTCTAAATCATGAAGAAGGGTGCACTTCGTGTGACTTCTTTTTCTGTATAGTGTCTAATTCCCATTTTAGAACGAGGTTTGGATAAGTTGCAAAACCGGTGAAGCTTCTGTATTCCCGGGTTGCTGCCTCCTCCTCGGCTCGAGCTGTCCGCTCGGGTAAGCCAAGTCTAGAACAGATAAACCCAGGTTTTAAACCTAGAATAACAAAGCTTCATGCCGGATCCCTAGTAGGAAACGTTTATTTGCATCATGCCGCATTTTGGCTTAGGGGACTCAACACAGGGGTTGGGTCCGTCTAGGACAGGTGACCTGAAATGAATAGACTATCCTGCTGCATCCTGTTTGTCTTGCGCATTTATCTGTTATAGATTTGCATGCTGACCAAAAAAAAAAAAAAAAAAAAAAAAAAAAAGAAAAAAGAAAAAAATGTGTTTCTAAGATAGAAATAGCTTATTTGTTTTCCTTTAGTAAAATGAATAAATAAATGATGTCGTTTGTTTCGTCAAAACCGAACTACGTGGGTTTGATTCTCATTGGATGTGAGATACGTAGGCAACCTCCATCGGGTCCAACTTCACCTTTTGAAAAATGGCCGAAAAATCAAAACTAACTTTTGTACTAAATAAGTCGGTGACGCTGTTTTTAAAAATAGCCGAATGTTCCCGAAAGGGACGCCGGAAGGCTAATTTCGTATAAACGGCCACCTTTGGGTCAATTTTGATTTCGATCAATTTACCCCACAACCTTAAAAGCCTTCGTCCCCGAGACGTTGAAAGGCCGTGATTGAAAACTGATTTTTTTTATTTTTTAGCAAAACAAAGTTGTTTTCTTATTTAAATCACCTTAATAAATGTGCAGGATGAGCACGAATCAGAATAAATCATTTTCGATCTTTAGTGAGGTCCCTCAACAGCTCCGTATATGGTGGAACGATCTGGAAGACAGTAGCAAAAAGGTAGTAGGGAGAATTTTGGGAGGTTTTGGTTGATCTGTTGAATATCGAGCCAAGGGAGGACATCATCAAGGCACTGGTATCTTTCTGGGATCCGACCCGCAATGTGTTCCGTTTTGTTGACTTTGAATTGACACCCACATTAGAGGAAATTGCGGGCTATGCAGGACTTAATGGGAAATTAAGAGGGCAATACCTGCTCTCACCAAGACCGGTATCTCCACATGGGTTTCTGGATTTACTGAGCATTAGTCGAAAGGTGAAAAATGATGATCTCTTGAAAGGGTATTGCGATCTTCAATTCTTATATCAACGGTACGGCACTCCTCGGGGTTTTGAAGAGTCAAACCTTGGACTGACTCACGCAGGGAATAGAACCAAGTGGGAGGCCAGACGAATTCTAGCATTCCTAACGACATTCTTGGGGGTTGTGATTTGTCCGCGTGAAGATAAGAAGATAGAGATAAGTCTGGTAGGAATAGCCGATGTTGCAATCAAAAAGGCTACCAGCACTGTGGTCCCTTTGGTTTTGTCCGAAATCTATCGAGCCTTGACTATATGCCGAGAAGGGGGCAATTTCTTCCAAGGTTGCAATCTGTTACTTCAACTATGGATGCAAGAACACCTCCATCACCGAACACAATACATGAACCATGGGTTGACCGGAAAAACTGTATCAGGGGTTTCGAAGAACGGATGATGGGTGCTGTATTCCCTGAAGGCGTCGAGGCATGGCTTGCACGACTGAGCTCAATAGAAGCCGATCAGATTGAATGGGCATTCGGGTGGTTACCCGATACCGAAGTAATATATATGGCAGCCGAGGAGTGTTATATCCTTCTGATGGGGATCCGCAGTGTCCAACCATATGTCCCTCACCGTGTATTACGTCAACTAGGAAGGTTTCAGGTTATTCCTACCGATCAAGACCTAAGGAAGTACGCCATTGAGTTGAGCCCGGGAGTTGTCTTCCCCGAAGAGAAGGTTAGAAGGCTGTGGCACGAATGTCGGTTCCTTGAGCCTAAAACCATGGTCCGGGAGCTATCTAAGGGAGAGGTGGACCCAAAGTACAACGTGTGGTTCGGGAAAAGATTTCAGATTCGTCGGAAACGTTCTAAAAGAGCCCATGTCCAACAATTCACGGAAGATTCACGGGAACAATGGGATTGGTTAGCAAAGGAGGAGGGGTACAGGACGAAGATTGGCAGGATAGAACAGCAGGTCCGGAACCTCCAATTCGAGAAGAACATGCAAGCTGCCACCGACGAAGGAGACAAAAAGAAGTTGGCACAAGAAAATGACTTCTTGAGAGCTCAAATCCAGCAAATGAAAAGAGATGCTGACAGACAGTCGAGGAGTCGGGCCGACGAAAAATTGATAAGGGGTTTAAAAAGCCAAGTCACCGACATCCAAAGAGAATTGGACGAGTCAAAAGCCCAAATAACGAGGATCCGTGCTAGCTGGAAAAAGGAGGCACATCAACATGCACTTCACCTAAAGCGGGTGGAAGAAGATTACACCGATATCATCACTAGCCTGAGGGAAGCAAATGTTGTCCTTAGGGAGCGGGTTTTCAAGCAAGCCCAAGATGCCAGAGCGGACCT
Source organism: Nicotiana noctiflora (assembly GCA_032618575.1). Taxonomy (NCBI): domain Eukaryota; kingdom Viridiplantae; phylum Streptophyta; class Magnoliopsida; order Solanales; family Solanaceae; genus Nicotiana; species Nicotiana noctiflora. The sequence goes on along the minus strand of JASVEL010004176.1, from coordinate 91,589 downwards.
CGACCGTTGCCACAATTTGATGGCCCGACTGCAAGGACAAGTGGATAGGCTCCTAGATCAAGTCACCAACAATGCTCGAAGATTGGGGGCGAAAACCAGCAAATAGAGCGGCTACTCGGAGAAAGGGACATGATCAAGGATAGAATTGGAGAAATCGGGCACTATGTCACCATGAAGTGCCTAGCTTGTGAACGAATGCCCCGCGCCGACCTTTTCGCTTCAATTATGGGTTATGTTCATCGGATCATGGAAGAGTTGAGGGAACTGCACAAGGACCTCACACCGAGGCCCGCGGCAAGGCCGAATGATGCCTCGCGGGCCCCCAGGAGTTTTAGGGCATTAGATTTTTGATTGAAAATGTATTTTGAAATGTTGAGTCAAGCTAGTTGGCATTTTTATCTTTACTTTCCCAAGTCAAGCATTTTTCTTTTGTTTTGCTGATTTTGTAAGACGTGTTTTGTAACTACACGGTTTTATTTGATATAAAAGTTACTGAATTTTGCCACAATCTTGTAACCAGAACTACGCTCGGTCTGATTCACGCGGGGTCGTGATACGTAGGCAATCCACATAAGATTCGACCACCACTAAAAAGAAAGAAAAAGAATCCAAAGGCTAAATAACAATAAGGCTTGCAAAGATAGTCGAAAAAGAAAAAAAAAGAAAAAGAAAAAGAAAAGAAAAAGAAAAAGGGCCGGAATGACGCATGTTAAAGAGTACACGTAGAAAGGGTTATTTGGTTAGGTGCATTGCATCCAACGTGCTATAACATATCTGTCAAACTCGGTGAACTAACAAGTTTGTTGCATGTACCAGAAAGTTTAGCAGTTGGTTTGACAGAATATCCTGGCCAGTCATCACTACCGTACTAGATCCAAAGGACCAGTTACAGTAAGCATGTCGAGTTCTGGCAAGAGTCTCGAGGAAGAAAAATCCGAGCTACAAATCATGAAAGAAGAGGTAGACCGGTTAAAACAACGGATAACAGAGATGCACCTGGCCTGGGCCAGGGAACAGTCTTCACCAAACCGCCCTACTCTCGCCTCAGCTCCGGAACATCCGCCCATCGATCCTTCGACAAGCGCCCCGATCTATCCATACTTTCAGGGGGAAAACCCATATGCCACCCACATTCCACCGACCAAACCAAATCCTCCTCCAGCCACCCCCGTTTTTGTGGCACCTCCACCTGCTCCTCTGCAAAGGCCGGCCAGCGAGCCGTATGTTCCGATCCATGACAACTCTTACTATCCTCCAGAGCCTACTTTCAGGGCTCCCGAACCACAATCACATACACCCCACTGGGATAATCCGGCAGAACCGGAAAAGCACTTCCAAAGTTCGGAACACGAGGAAGTTGTCAGAAAAGTTAAAAGCTTGGAGCAGTCCTTCAGGAACATGCACGGTTTGGGCAACCAGGTCAGCGTCGCCTATAAGGATCTGTGTCCATTTCCGGACGTCCAGTTGCCAGCAGGATTTAAAATGCCCAAATTCGACTTATACGAGGGGCATGGTGACCCAGTGGCCCACCTGCGGGGGTTTTGCAGTAAAATGAGAGGGGCCGGAGGACGGGACGAGCTTCTGATAGCCTACTTCGGCCAGAGTCCGGGAGGATCGGCGTTGGAGTGGTACACTAGACAGGATCCCAGTAGATGGTTTACGTGGGATGATCTGGCTCAAGCTTTTATCGGCCAGTTCCAATACAATCTTGAGATAATCCCCGACCGCCTATCATTGCTAAAACTAGAGAAGAAGCCTGCTGAAAGCTTCAGGGAATTTGGTTTCCGATGGAGGGAACAGGCGGCCAGGGTAGATCCGCCGATGAGAGAAAGCGAGATGGTGGACTACTTCTTGCAGACATTAGAGCCCACCTACTTCGGACATCTGGTAACGTCCGTAGGCAAATCATTCACTGAGGTGATAAAAATGGGGGTATGATCGAGGAGGGTCTGAAGGCCAACAAGATCATGAGTTACTCAGGCACTGAAAGCCACCACTCAGGCTATCCAAAGTGGTACTGGAGGAGTACTGGGGAAAAAGAGGAGAGAGGAAGTTGCGGCCGTCGAGTCCGGGCATGGTTCAGAAATAGAGGCCCCGCACCCCAATATAGCCCACCCCAACCTCACCACCAAAATTACTCTCACAACCCATATAGCCACCCACAACATTACTATCCCGCACTTGATCCCCATTTTACTGTCCACCATGCACAGTCCTATTCCGCACCTCCCGCTCATGCACCGTGGCGTGCGCCAAACCCCCAGAACAATCATCCACCCCCAAGAGCTTACAGAAACCCCTCGGGCGCGAGTTTCCGTCCGAACCAGGCATTCAGGGGCGACAGGGCGCCGAGGCCAAAGACTTTCACTCCCTTAGGAGAGTCTTACACTAGTCTGTTCCACCGGTTAAAGCAGGTAGGGTTGCTGAATCCGGTTGAAGCTAAGCTGCCAAACCCTCTTCCGAAGAACCTGGACCATTCAGTGAATTGCGCCTACTGCTCGGGATGTCCGGGACATGATACAGAAAAGTGTTGGAGGCTGAAGACGGCCATCCAGGAGCTCATCGACACCCGCAGGATCGAGGTCCAGACTCCAACAGAGCCCAACATCAACCAAAACCCGCTCCCAGCTCATCATGAGACCAATATGATCGAGTTGGTACGGGCGGAGGAAGGAAAGGAGAAAGCCTCTCAGACTGTAATGATGATTAAGTCTAGCGGGGCAGGAACGAGAAAAGGGCCAAGCTTTGATGAGTTGCCCAGTTGCAAGAAAGACATGCCAGGAGAGTCGGAAGCAGGAAAGGAAAGTGTGAACGAAGTACCGGTGAAGCCGGCCAAGATAGTTGTACCAGGGGCAGCAATCAAGCCCATCCTGACAGTAGCAGGCGTTCGAATGGGTCCTTTCATCATCCAGCCGGCAACACAGTTGCCAATAACTGATAGCCGGGCTGTCCCATGGAATTATGCTCGGATTACAACGACCTACAGAGGAAAGGAGGTGAAAGAGGAAGTTTGTGAAGCCCAAGGGTTGACCCGCTCGGGGAGATGTTTTGCCCCTGCGGAATTAAGAAAGACCACTCCGGCAGTATTGAAAAAGCCGGTCACTGATGAAGAGGCAGAAGAATTCTTGAAAAAGATGAAGCTGCATGACTACTCTGTCTTAGAGCAGTTGAAGAAGACTCCGGCGCAAATATCATTGCTATCCTTGCTGATACATTCTGAAGAACATCGGCAAGCATTGATGAAAGTCCTGAATGAGGCACATGTACCGGATAAAATCTCGGTGAGCCATTTGGAGAAGATCACCAATAGGATCTTCGAAGCAAATCGGATCACCTTCACCGATGACGAGTTGCCTGAGGAAGGCACCGAGCATAACAGGGCTTTATATCTTACGGTGAAGTGTGAAGAGGCGGTGGTTACCAAAGTCTTGGTCGATAATGGGTCCAGTGCTAACATTTGTCCTCTCTCTACACTGGGCAAATTAAAAGTAGACATCGGCAGGGTACGCGAGAACATGGTATGTGTTCGAGGGTTTGACGGAGGAGGCAAAGCGTCGGTTGGTGACATAGTGTTGATCTTGACGATTGGGCCAGTGGAGTTCACCATGGAATTCCAGAGTGCCGGACATGGTGGTGTCATATAACCTCCTAATAGGGCGACCATGGATTCATGCCGCAAGAGCAGTTCCATCCAGCTTACACCAGCTCGTCAAGTTTGAATGGGACCAGCAGGAGATCGTCGTCCATGGAGAGAACGATCCACAATCGGGCACCATCATTCCCTTTGTTGAAACAGGAAGAAGATGTTGGGCCGTGGGTGTATCAGGTCTGCGATGTGGTGTCCGCCCACCGAGTTCCGGAAGGGGAATGTATTCCCGGCGATAGAACAATTACTGCAGATGTCATGGTGGCGCATGAAATGTTGCGACATGGTTTCGTACCCGGTAAAGGTCTAGGTGCATCTCTGCAAGGAATTATACAACCGGTATCAGTGGTCGAAAACTTGGGAACCTTCGGCTTGGGATTCCAGCCAACCTCGGAGGACATCCGGCGAGCAAAGAGGAGCAAGCAGAAAACATGGGTGCTCCCAAAGCCTGTTCCACGCCTTTCCCAATCTTTTGTCAGGTCCGGAGCAAGAGGACGTCCAGCGCCAAAGATTCCCGGTCCTACGGTCAGGCCAGACGAAGAGTTCTTCAGGAAGTTCGAAAACCTATTCACAGATGTATGTATGCTCGAAGAGGGTGAAGGATCCAGTCATGCCGAGATACAATTTGTGGGACCAAAGGCAAAACTGAATAACTGGAAGGCTACTCCTCTCCCTGTCCGGAAGGAGTCTTGGTAGTTTGTCTTGGATTGTTTTTCTTTCGAAATTTTGTATTAGGGGCTTGTCCCCGGAGTAAAATCCCTTTGTTTTTAGTTCATTTTTGATTTAAGTTTGCAGTTTGTTTTCCCTTTGTACAATTCCCATTAATGAAATGTGGTTCCTTCGCGTCTAATTTTGTTTATCTTTTTCCTTCTTTTTACTTTTCTGAACAGCCTTCTTGCAACTGATCTTAATGATATGGCGTGCTTAAAGATTAATCAACCCAGTCTAGAAAGTCAATCGGGTTTGGAAATAATAACGCATGAAATAAGAAGTGACGAGAGTGAGTCAAAGTACGGCGATGATGAAGCCGTAGAAGAAATCGGTGAAGAATTAAGTCACTTCGAGGAAAAACCCAAACCGAATTTAAATGATACTGAGGCCGTTAATCTAGGGAATGCGGATGACGTCAAGGAAACCCGGATAAGTGTCCATATTGAACCCAATCTGAGAGAAGAACTGATCAAAACACTCATGGAGTTTAAAGACATTTTCGCATGGTCGTACGACGACATGCCCGGACTCAGCACTGATCTAGTGGTTCATAGATTACCCACTGATCCGGCATATCCTCCCGTCAAGCAAAAGCTGCGGAAATTCAAGACGGAGACGAGTGTGAAGATTAAGGAGGAGGTAACCAAGCAGTTGCAGGCGAAAGTCATTCGTGTCACTCGATACCCTGAATGGTTGGCTAACGTAGTACCGGTGCCAAAGAAAGACGGAAAGATCAGGGTATGCGTGGACTATCGCAATCTCAACAAGGCAAGTCCCAAGGATAATTTCCCACTTCCCAATATCCATATCCTGATTGATAATTGCGCCGGACGCGAAATTGGATCCTTTGTGGACTGTTATGCGGGATATCATCAGATTTTGATGGATGAAGAGGACGCAGAAAAGACGGCTTTTATCACACCGCGGGGGACTTATTGCTACCGAGTGATGCCGTTTGGTTTGAAGAATGCAGGAGCAACATATATGAGGGCGATGACTACGGTATTCCATGATATGATACACAAGGAAATTGAGGTGTACGTGGATGACGTGATCATAAAGCCTAGGCGTCAAGAAGACCATGTTGCCGACCTCAGGAAGTTCTTTCAAAGACTTCGAAGGTACGACATCAAGCTCAATCCGGCCAAATGCGCATTCGGAGTTCCGTCAGGAAAGTTGCTAGGATTCATCGTCGGCCGACGGGGCATTGAGTCGGACCCATCCAAAATCAAGTCCATTCGGAGTTACCCCCGCCGAAGAATAAAACAGAGGTAATGAGTCCGTTGGGAAGGTTGAATTACATCAGAGGTTTATTGCCCAGCTTACGGCAACCCGTGAACCCATATTCCGCCTATTGAAGAAAGACGCCGCGATAGAATGGACGGCAGAATGTCATGAAGCGTTTGACCGGATCAAAGGGTATCCGTCAAATCCACCCGTACTAGTTCCGCCCGAGCCGGGTAGACCCCCGATTCTTTATCTAACGGTCTTGGAGAATTCGTTTGGTCGCGTACTCGGGCAGCATGATCTTACCGGGATGAAGGAACGGGCCATTTACTACCTCGACAAGAAGTTCACGGTCCACGAGGTCGAGTACACTCATCCGGAAAAGACATGTTGCGCCCCGACTTGGGTAGCCCAAAAGCCGAAACACTACTTGTCTTCTTACACCACGTACCTCATTTCGCGGTTGGATCCGTTGAAGTATATTTTCCGGAAACCCATGCCTACAGGGAGGTTAGCAAAGTGGCAAATATTACTTACGGAATTCGACATCATATACGTGACAAGGACGGCTATGAAAGCTCAAGCCCCGGCCGATCACTTAGCCGAAAATCCCGTTGATGACGAATACGAACCTTTGAGGACGTATTTTCCGGATGAGGAAGTATTGCAGGATTGAGGGGTTGGAACTAACCAAGGATCCAGGATGGAAGCTCTTCTTCGATGGAGCGGCAAACGCAAAAGGAGTCGGAGTAGGGGCTGTGCTCATATCTGAAACAGGACATCATTATCCCGTTACTGCTCAACTGCGTTTTCACTGTACCAATAACATGGCCGAGTACGAGGCATGTATCTTGGGGTTGCGATTAGCGGTGGACATGGATGTACAGGACGTCTTGGTCTTGGGGGACTCGGACCTTCTGGTACATCAGATTCAGGGAGAATGGGAAACCAGAGATTTAAAGCTTATCCCATATCGTCAGTGTTTGCATGATTTGACCAAACGCTTTCGATCGGTGGAATTCAGGCACATCCCGAGGATGCATAATGAGGTTGCCGACGCGTTGGCTACTTTAGCGTCAATGCTACATCACCCGGACAAGGTTCGTGTCGATCCGTTACATATCCATGTCCGGGATCAACATGCTTATTGTAATGTGATAGAGGAAGAGGTGGATGGTGAGCCGTGGTTTCATGATGTCAAGGAATACCTCAGGTTAGGAGTATACCCGGAGCAAGCAACCGGAGATCAAAAGCGAGCTATTCGGCGGTTGGCGAACGGATTTTTCCTTAGTGGAGGGGTGCTGTACAAAAGAACCCCAGATTTGGGATTGTTGAGATGTATAGATGCAAGTCAAGCCACAACAGTGATGACGGATATACACTCGGGAGTTTGCGGACCACACATGAGCGGATACGTATTGGCAAAGAAGATTCTTCGAGCAGGATATTATTGGCTCACTATGGAGCGGGATTGTATAAGTTTCGTGCGAAGATGCCATCGGTGTCAGATACACGGAGATTTGATTCATTCTCCGCCGACTGAATTGCATACAATGTCGGCACCATGGCCGTTTGTCGCATGGGGTATGGATGTTATTGGACCTATTGAGCCTGCGGCTTCCAATGGTCACAGGTTCATTCTGGTAACGATTGATTATTTTACCAAGTGGGTGGAGGCCAAAACATTCAAATCAATGACCAAGAAGGCAGTGGTGGACTTCGTACACTCCCACATCATTTGTAGGTTCGGAATCCCGAAGATGATCATTACAGATAACGGTGCAAATCTTAACAGTGGATTGATGAAAGAGGTATGTCAACAGTTCAAGATTACACACCGAAATTCCACACCGTATCGCCCAAAAGCAAATGGTGCGGTCGAGGCAGCAAACAAGAACATAAAGAAGATATTGAGGAAGATGGTAGAAGGGTCTAGGAAGTGGCATGAAAAGTTACCATTTGCGCTGTTGGGTTATCGCACTACCGTCCGGACTTCGGTAGGTGCAACTCCTTACTTGTTGGTATACGGGACCGAAGCAGTAATACCAGCAGAAGTTGAAATCCCGTCCCTCCGAATTGTCGCTGAAGCTGAGATTGATGACGACGAGTGGGTCAAAACCCGATTGGAGCAATTGAGCTTGATCGATGAAAAGAGATTGACAGCAGTATGTCACGGCCAATTGTATCAAAAGAGAATGGCGAGAGCGTATAACAAGAAGGTACGTCCCAGGAGATTTGAAGTGGGACAACATGTGCTGAAGAGAGTTCTACCACATCAGGCCGAGGCGAAAGGCAAGTTCGCTCCAAATTGGCAGGGACCATTTGTGGTGACTAGAGTATTATCCAACGGCGCTCTATGTCTGACGGATATTGAGGGAAGATGCACCGATATGGCTATCAATTCTGATGCAATCAAGAGATATTATGTGTAATTCTTTAATGCGTTTGTCAACGTTTGGTTTCGTTTGTGTGTACTTGGCATTTTTTCGGAGAATGAAATGACAGAGGCAATTTTTCTACTACCCACACACTTTAACCTTTGTTTCCCCATTTGAGCCTTAATTATTCTTTCATATACCCTCTTTCGGAATCATCAAGAATAGAAAAGAAACGAAGAAGTAATACAAGAAAAAGTGAACTACGTTCGACCTGATTCCTCAAGAAGGATACGTAGGCGCCACACGGCTCGGTCATAATAAAATAAAAATCAAAAATCCCCCAAGCAACAAAACCGGGGCAGAAGTCATTGTTTCGTTGGAAAGATAGTGTGGATTCCGAAAGTTGTAATAAGCTAACCGTTGAGGCTAAACCCCTTTCTTCGGCCTCACGCGCAGAAACCATATCAAAAACCAGAAAGACCTCTCGATCAGTATTTGAGAAGTGCCAAGGCATGTGAATGAAAGCCAAGAGTGACATCCCGACCCTCGATTGAATTCAGGGATGCACAAGCCGAAAGGGGATAACGCTCTAGAGGGAATCTCAGGGGGATACCCCGCCGCAAGGAAAGAAAGCATAAATGAGAGAGTCTTAACGGTGAAAACCCTCGCGGGCACCTTAAGGCGAAGGAAGTTGAGAGAAGTAAAATGAGAGAGTCTTACGGTGAAAACCTTTACGGGCACCTTAAGGCGACGGGAGATAGAGAGAAATGAGAGAATCTCATTAGTGAAAACCCTTCGAAGGGCACTGGTGAGGTGACAGGATGAGATGGGTACAAGATATCGGCATGAGACAAGGTTGGGACACCCGTTTGCCTCTAGCAGGACGCGGTATCAGAAAGTGATTGACATGAATAGACTGGGTAGTTTAATCTCAAAGGCGCGGCATAACATTGGATCAGGCACACATTCAGATAAGTTTTCCTATTTTTGAGTTCAGAAAAGTTTTTCTCTTCTTTTGTCATTTGCGGTCGGTATTCTTTTCTTTTCTTTCATTTTTCGAAAATTGATTTTTCAAAGCTTACTACCAAGTCTCCCAAAGCAGTATATTGAAAGTGGATAGGCACGGAACAAGGCAATAAGACAAAAGTCGTTACGATAGTGAGATTGGGATGACAGGCTGAGTGGAAGGTTCGCAAGAATTATGGAGTATGATGGACACATGTGGCATGTCCGAAAGATGATTTCACGCAGCAGATCACCGGCTAAAAAGAGTCGGACCAAACCAAAGAGTGGAATAAAAGGAAAAGATGAGAGGTCGTTCGTAGAAAAAGCATCTTCCCAAGCAAGCGTCAACGTCGTCCTCAAAGTTCGAGAGAGGCCAAGCAGCTGAAAGAGAATGGCCTCAACAAGAGTGGCACGACCACTCGCGGCGTTTTGAAACTAACAATTTTTCTTTGATTTAAAGCAGGAAAAGAGGGTCCGACGGCAGAAAAGCATACCGTCCAGAAGTTTATCACACTGGGGCAGAAAATTTTCTCCGGTTGCGAAAATTTTCTGGAGAGCAAGACTCAGAGGATAAGTGTAGAAAGCAACACAAGATGGGGTGATCTTTGAGCCGGGTATCATCTCCAGCAGTTATTAGAAAAAGAAAAATGGCTTCAAGATTCCCCCCAGCAGTATTACATCCTATAATTTGATCAAGGAAACAAAAGCGTAAGTCCCAGAAGAGGTAGGGGAAGAAGGAAGAGAATGAGGGGTGAAGGAAACAAAGAATACTTCCTCAACAGCATCACCACCAGCAGGCGAGTAAACAGTTCCAAAAATATCCCCAGCAGCCAGAAGAAAAGTAACACGACCTAAGGGAAAGCAATTCCAAGACATGATAATTCAGAAGAGAAGGTGTTCCGAGAGGTAACGCAGGAAGAAGAAAATGGTACAAGAGGCGAAGGAAGGTAATCAAGATAGGATGAAATCGTTGAAGTAGTTGAAGTCAGGGAGCCCGCCTGGAGAATGGAGTGGCGATTTTATTTTGAAATAGTAATTGAAGTCAGGGAGCCCGCCTGGAGAATGGAGTGGCGATTTAGTTTTGAAGTTGTAATTGAAGTCAGGGAGCCCGCCTGGAGAATGGAGTGGCGATTTTATTTTGAAGTAGTAGTTGAAGTCAGGGAGCCCGCCTGGAGAATGGAGTGGCGATTTAGTTTTGAAGTTGTAATTGAAGTCAGGGAGCCCGCCTGGAGAATGGAGTGGCGATTTTATTTTGAAGTAGTAGTTGAAGTCAGGGAGCCCGCCTGGAGAATGGAGTGGCGATTTAATTTTGAAGTTGTAGTTGAAGTCAGGGAGCCCGCCTGAAGAATGGAGTGGCGATTTAATTTTGAAGTAGTAGTTGAAGTCAGGAAGCCCGCCTGGAGAATGGAGTGGCGATTTAATTTTGAAGTTGTAATTGAAGTCGGGGAGCCCGCCTGGAGAATGGAGTGGCGATTTAATTTTGAAGTTGTAGTTGAAGTCAGGAAGCCCGCCTGGAGAATGGAGTGGCGATTTAATTTTGAAGTTGTAATTGAAGTCAGGGAGCCCGCCTGGAGAATGGAGTGGCGATTTAATTTTGAAGTTGTAGTTGAAGTCAGGGAGCCCGCCTGGAGAATGGAGTGGCGATTTAATTTTGAAGTTGTAGTTGAAGTCAGGGAGCCCGCCTGGAGAATGGAGTGGCGATTTTATTTTGAAGTAGTAGTTGAAGTCAGGGAGCCCGCCCGGAGAATGGAGTGGCGATTTTATTTTGAAGTAGTAGTTGAAGTCAGGGAGCCCGCCTGGAGAATGGAGTGGCGATTTTATTTTGAAGTAGTAGTTGAAGTCAGGGAGCCCGCCTGGAGAATGGAGTGGCGATTTAATTTTGAAGTAGTAGTTGAAGTCAGGGAGCCCGCCTGGAGAATGGAGTGGCGATTTAATTTTGAAGTAGTAGTTGAAGTCAGGGAGCCCGCCTGGAGAATGGAGTGGCGATCTGTTTTAATTCGGTAGAGGAAAGCGGTAGAATGTAACAGAAATCTTCGGCATGAATCCAAGTTCGTAAGAAGAGACGAAGCATCAGAAGGAACGCCAAGTCAGACAAGATGGCAAGGAGCGCGACAAGATCAAGTTAAAAAGGATAGATAAGAACTTGTAGTACTGTAACTTAGTCTAGCTTCTTGTTTTTGTTGCTTAGCGCGGTGTAACAAGGAAATCAGCTAAGCGGTGGTAACAGCAGTAACAGCGGCAACAGCAGTAACAGCGAGATCGCAACAGTCATGGTAGTCCCAGCTACCAGAACTTCCCGAACTACATTGACCTGATTCCCTTTTAGCCAGGGATATGTAGGAGACCTTTGAAGCAAGGTTCGGTCAAAACTTTTCCAAAATGCTTCATACGGAGTGTTCGGATGGGCAAAAATCGCTTATATCCGCTCATTTATCTTTGCACGAAAACTCTGCGTGTTTACGCGCAAAGAGGGGCAGCTGTGAGCACGTGATTTTTGCCTTACTTGAGAAGTACTCCCAGAAAACTCAAAAATAAAAATAGTTTCGTGTTGGGTATGGTTTTTGTGATTTTGTGTTATTTTATCATTTGTGTGCACATTTATTTATTTAAATTAAAAATACAAAAAAAAATATATGCTAAGCTTTGCATTTTTAGTGTTTGATATCGAAGTCATGTGATTTACATTTAAGTGATATGTAATTGTGTGGGATAATTGTATGCATATATATATATATATATATATATATACATGTACATATATATATGTGTAGTAATGAGATCAAATTGGGCCATAGTTTAGTCCAGGAAAACCAGGCCCAAACGAATCCCAATCCTTCCAGCCTCTGTCATTGTGGCATTCGATCTGGACCGTTGGATTTTATCATCCAACGGCCCAGATTAATCCTTTAATTCCAAACATACCCGGTCCAAGACTCACCCAAACGACATCGTTTCATTAAGTGGGTAGATCCAAGCCGTCGATCTAAGTTGATCCAACGGCCTAGATCCCATCCCATGCGTGGTATATATTCCTGATCCCTTACCCCGCCCCCCCAAGCCGGAACCCCCCCCCCTCTCCCTTCATCTCCCTCAGGAGCTCCCAAACACCTAGCGTAACGCCGCCGTATTCCGCCTGCCGGAAATCGCCTCACGGCGGTTCCGGTAGGCCAATCACCACCAAACCAATGCCAAAACCTTCCCCTCACCTCCCCCATCACGAACCCAGCCTCCACTAACCTCGAATCATGCCGGAGCTCCTCGAATCTTCATTTGAAGATTCGAGTCAAACTCGAACCAATGCCAAATCACCCCAAATTCACACCACAGTCTCCTCACACCTCCCCCACACTCCCAATGACGTTGGTTTGCTTCGAATCTAACCAAAAATACAAAAGCCCCAAATCCGAGCCCAAGAACCCTAATTTTTGAAGAAACTCAATTCAAGCCGGGTTAGCCGCAATTGAAGTCCAAGGGACTTTAGTCTAGGTGTTCTCAATCGAGAACATCTTGATTAAAGCCCGTTTGGCTTCAATAATTCCAAATTTTGGTTCAAAGCTTGGGTCGGCAATTTTCTTATGAGGTATTCATTCCTTCTTTGGTCGATTTAATTCGATTGTGTGAATATGTGTGTTTGTTTTATTCATTGTTTCTGTTTCTCATGCTTTTAATTTATCATATCCGTTGGTCTGTTCTTCTCATTTGAGGCCTTTTATTTGGCCAATTCCCTCTGTTTTCAGTGGTTAAAACGAATCATAGGTTCAATGTAATTAAAGTCGTCAAGGAATTAGTTCGTAGTATTGATCCCTGAATCTGCCTGATGCAATTCATTGGTGTAGGGTTTGTCACTGTTTGATTCAGATTGAAGGGGTAATTGGTTGTAGTTAATAGGTTAATTGTTTAATCACATATCCATACTAGGCTAGTGGAACCTGCACAGCAGGGCATCCCACTGAACACTGCCACCAGCATTGTTTAATGCTGGAGTCCATACCTTTGGACAGTAGTTAGTGGGGTTTGCAGGGAATTTGATGGGTCTGGCAGAGTTAGGAGTGGGCAGGGTAATAGTTAATTAGGGCCAGGTGTTCTGGAGGGGCTTTGAGCTATAAATATAGCATCAAAGAGTACCTGGAGGGGGATTCATACAGACACTTGAGAGGATACTTGGAGAGCAAATATACATACAGTAGGGACATTTTTGGAGAGTACCTGGAGAAAACAAAACAGTCACACTGGAGAGAAATATAGGTAGCAAGAATACCTTTTGATACACATATAGGAAGATACAGAGAAAGGCTACTGTTTCATTGGTTTGGAGTCACTGCTTCATCGAGTTTCTTGGCTACTGTCTCGCTGGTTTGGTTCATTGTTGTGGCTGTTTGTGGTGTTCATTTGGGGCTGTTGGTCAGTAGTGTGGGTTTGTTTCATTGTTGTGTTGCTGCTCTTGTTCATTTGTTGCTGCCTGGGTTGGTTGTTGTTGCTGTTAGGCATTTGTTGTTGTTGTTGTGCCTTTGTTGCTGCTGGTACATTTCAATTGGGTAGGTTGCTGCTGTGTTGACCATTACCTGAGTGTTGTGGTAGCTCCTGAGTGGCTTTTGGTCTATCTTGCTGCCACTGGTTATTGTTGCTGCCCTTGGTTATTGGTCTACTGTTTTAGCTGGTCTAGTGTTGTTACTGTGGTGGTCATTTGTTGCTGGTCCAGTGTTTGGGGCTATTTGGTCGATTATCATTGTTGCTGTAGGCTGAATCATTGGATATTACTTGCTGTTGTTGGTCTCAAGTTAACCACTGGTTCATTAATTGTTGGTTGCTGTTAGTTTTGTTTGATTGCTGCCACTGTTTGTTGTTGTGGGTTGGTATATTGAGTTGCTATTGGTTCACTGGTTGTTACTGGTTTACTGTTGCTGTTACTGTTCTTGTTGCTGTTGCTGCATTGCCATTGCTCACTCTTCCTTGTTCTTCCGCATTCCAGGTACACACCTCTGTTGTTGTAGTTCCTTGGTTCGAAAAGAATGAAGTTTGAAGCTTATGCATAAAGTCTATTGAAACATGTAGTCGTCTAAAGCTTTTATGTTCAAGTACATTCTGTTATTCTCCAATTAAGCTTGTATTGTTAGTCTTAGTTATGGAAAAGTGTAGCTAGGCCAAAGATACACTGTCGTTAGATAAGCATGTAAGCCTGAATTAGTCTGTTGTATCTCTATCCAATCTTCTCTGCTCGTGTGTGTAATCTCCAAATCTGTTAACGTTAGACCTTATGCTAAAAGCAAGATTAGCTAGGAGTTGTTACTCAACGGAATGACATAATTAGATTAAGAAGAGTCGGGGGTGCATTTCATGTGACCCGACCCCAATTTTGGGCAAGAATAAACAAAGCGTGTCAGGAACCACAGGCGCATTTCATGTGGTGTGGTTCGTAGCAAGTTTTAAGTAATTTGGAATCAACTCTTAAGTAAGATACAGTGGGATGTAGTTCGCTTTAGATTTGAATCAAAGGTACGCCTCGCCCAATAGTTACACTAATCACATAGCCGTCATAAATGTACATATAAATACTTAGATTTCGAGATGCGTCGTTTCTTAACGAATATCACGCCTTTCTCAACAGTGTAAATAAGTAGTCGATCCGAGCGCATATTTTAGCTTTACCTTTTTTACGGGTGTGCATTTCATGTGACCCAAATCCAAACCCCGAAATGTTGAATAAGAATATGTTGAGGATCCGGGTGCATTTCATGCGACGTGACTCGAAAGCATATTTTTAAGCAACTTTCTCTTTTGTAAATCACAACCAATAATGAAAGCGGTAAAGGGGTATTAACTTGCACTAAGTACATAATTGTAAAAACAGATAGATAAGCCAAACACGACAGTTGAGCGACCGTGCTAGAACCACGGAATTCGGGAATGCCTAATACCTTCTCCCGGGTTAATAGAATTCCTTATCCGGATTTCTGGTTCGCGGACTGTTAAATAGAGTCATTCTTTTCCTCGATTCGGGATTTAACCGGTGACTTGGGACACCATAAATCTCCCAAGTGGCGACTATGAAATAATTAAAATAAATCCCATCTCGATTGTCCTTTAATTGGAAAAACTCTTTGTATCCTTGCGGGTGCGTAAAAAAAGAGGTGTGACAACAAGGACTATAGGTTTTTCTTTCCCAAATATATTAGGACAATGGGTTTTCCTAAACCTATAGGGATTATGGGTTTTTCAAAAATTCAAGAATTAATTCAAGCCATAAATAATAGACAGGAACTCCATCATTTTAGCCAAATAAATTTGTTTTAGCAAAAAAATGGTAAAAATATATTTTATTTTTAAAAAATACCACATATATAGAAAAGTTCACGTGACAGACGAGTGCATGTTATTTTCCTGAGATGAGATCGTCCAAGGGGTAACAGCTATCGGATAACCAAGTATATGGGGCAATTAAGATTATGGATAGTTCAAGGATGTAACAAATAATGCATGCCAAGTTTAAGGGGAATTTAAAGTATTTTGCTTATATTATAACATAGCATGAAAATTGGTTCCACAAAGAATTTAATTTTTATAGTGATCTATTGTTATATATTGACATAATTATAAAAAAGTTTGTTGTATATTTGTTACACCAATTTTAAAATCAGTATGGATAAAATGGTATTAACGTCATTAAAGCAAAAGAGTCCGTCAAATTCATAATTCTTTATCAATCTCTTTATCAATAAGGTGAGTCTCATTAAATCCATATTATTAATATCTTCGAACTGTACTAGAACCATTCAAATTAGGAATCCAAAGAATCTTTCCACACAATTATAGTCTGTTTAGCCAAGCTGGAAGACCAACTTATAAAATACATTTTTTTATAAAAGTGTTGTTTCCAAAAGTACTTTTGGTGAAAAGCAAATTGTGTTTGACTAATTAATTTAAAAACTATTTTCAAGTAACAATTGGTGTCTGACCAAACTTTTAAAAAGTACTTCTAAGTGTATTTTTCTCAAAAATGCTTCTCAAAAAAGTGTTTATGAGAAGAAGCTACTTTTTTCTTCTCCAAAATTGCTTATGTTTCCGCTCAAAAGTGCTTTTTTTCTTCTAAAAACTTGGCCAAGCACGTCAATATTGAAAAAGTGTTTTTTAAATTAAAAAAAGTATCTTTCAACGTGAAGAAGCTTGTCTTGAGTGAAATTAGTCAAATAGGCTATTACTCTCGTCCCATCGAAGACCCTCCCATGATCTTTGTCTTGACTTGGATCACAAGTGTCAAACTTTTACAAACTTGACTTTTATGTTAACAGTAATGTATGAAGGACCAAAAATTGAACTTAATCCTACACATAAGGGACCATTTTGATTTTTACCGCTCAAATTTATTGTTGAAGTTTGACAAAAATTTGTCCCACACCGGTGGGTTGTTAAGTTTGGTGGGAAGTTTTCCCCTATAAAAGGAGGCTCAATGTTTAAGATTTATAAACACCTCTCATTTACCTTATTATCTTCTTAAGGCATTTGTATCTTTTCTCTTTAGTATTATTTCACTTGTAAAATTGGAGTGAAATAAAATACTGGTTGTGTCCGAGGAGTAGGCAAAATTAGCTTAACCTCGTAAATTCTGGTGTTCCTTTTATTGTTGTTTTATTGTCTTATTTATTATTTAGTGGCTGCCATAATTTTGGTATAGTAGTTGTGACTTATTCACACTATATATATTTGGCTTCTGCAACAATTGGTATCAGAGCCAAGGTACTATCTAAGTATGCTCTGTGGTTGTAGCACAGTCTTATCTTCCACATCAGAAAGGATTTATCTTGGTTACTGAGTCAAGGTTTTGTCTGAGTATGCTCTGTGGTTACAGCTTAGTCTGATCTTCCACATCAGAAAGGAAATAATCTTGATTTGTGTCGTCAACTATTAAATAATATGTGTATCAAAGATGGGAGACAATAAATAAGAAGAATCTACATCAAGTGTCAACAATGCGTCATCATTGGCATCTTCGCTTATGACAAGAATTGTGTCAAATGCAAAATTTGCAGTAAAAATTTTTAACGGGTCCGAACATTTTGAGATGTATCAAGGCGAGGTTAGATGTCCTTTTTCAACAAGGGTTAGATCTTGCTATTGAAGAAAAGAGACTAGATACTAATAGAGAAGAAGATTGGAGAATTATCAACTGTGTTGCTTGCGGTACCATTTGATCCTACCTTGCTAGCGAGCAGAAATATCCATACACAAAAGAAACCTCTACAAGTAAATTATGGAAAGTACTGGAGGATAAATTTTTGAAGAAAAACAGTCAAAATAAATTGTACATGAAGAAGAGACCGTTTCACTTCAGATATGTTCCTGGTACCACGATGAATGAACATATCACCAGTTTCAATAAGTTGGTCACAGATTTGCAAAATATGGATACAACTTATGATGATGGTAACTTGGCCTTGATGTTGTTGGCGTCACTTCCTGATGAGTACGAGTACCTTGAAACTACTCTACTCCATGGAAATGATGAAGTTTCTCTTAGAGAAGTTTGTTCTGCTTTGTACAGCTATAAACAAAGAAAGCGAGAAAAATAGAAGGGCGGAGAAGGAGAAGCACTATTTGTGAGGGGTCGTCCTCAAAATCAAATGAGGACAAGGAAAGGAAGATCTAAGTCAAGATCTAAACCCAGCAAAGATGAATGTGCCTTTTGTCGAGAAAAGGGGCACTGTTAGAAAGAATGTGTGAAGTTGAATAATAAGGCCAAATGTAACAATGGAAAGGCCGTTATGGATTCAAATATAGTTGATTGTGATGATTTGGATTTCCCATTAGTTATAACGGAGCCGTCAACGTCATCAGACATATGGTTGACGGACTCGACCTGTATCTATCATACGTGTCCAAACAGGGATTGGTTCGTGGACTTTCAAGAAGGAGAATATGGAGTCGTCTAAAGAGCGGATAACAACCCCCTTACCTCATATGGAATTGGTTCAATGCTATTAAGGAACCATGATGGAATGATCAAAATATTAAGAGATGTTCGGTATGTACCGGGTTTGAAGTCTCATCTCTGTGGGATCCCTAGAATCAAAAGGGTACAAAATTATTGCAGAAAATGGAGTGATGAGAGTATGCTCCGGTGCATTAGTGGTAATGAAGGTCAATCGGAAGAAAAATAACATGTACCGTTATCTCGGTAGTACAATTATTAGGATAGGGACAGTGACGTCTAGTGACGATAAAGCGACATAAGCAACCAGGCTATGGGACATGCGCTTGGGACATGCTGGAGGAAAATCCTTGAATACTCTATCACATCAAGGATTGTTGAAAGGGTAAAATTTGGAGTTTTGCGATCATTGTGTCAAAGGAAAACAGACAATGGTTAAATTTGATACAATAATCCATAATACCAAAGGCATTTTGGATTATGTACACTCTGATATTTAGGGTCCTTCCAAAACACCATCATTGGGTAGGAAGCACTATTTTGTAACCTTTGTTAATGATTTTTCTCGAAGAGTATGGGTGTATACAATGAAGAGCAAAAATGAAGTACTGGGAATTTTTCTCAAATGGAAGACGATGGTGAAAAATCAAACAGGCAGGAGGATCAAGTGTATTCACATAGATAATTGAGGTGAATACAAAAATAATCATTTCAATAAGGTTTGTGAAAATGATGGGATCGTCCAACACTTCACCGTCAGACATACACCACAACAGAATAAAGTGGCAGAACGTATGAACCAGACCTTACTGGAGAAGGTACGATGTATATTGTCTAATGTTGGCTTGGGCAAAGAATTTTGGGCTAAGACATGCCACCTTATTAATCGTCTACCATCTGTTGTTGTTAATGGCAAGACACCGTTTGAAAAATAGTATGGAAAGCCTGCTGTAGATTATGACTCTTTGCATGTATTTGGCTCAACTACATATTATCATGTGACATAGTCAAAATTAGATCCAAGGGAAAAGAAGGCTATTTTTATGGGGAATACTTCTGGAGTCAAAGGATACCGCTTATGGTGTCCTATGACAAATAAAGTAAATATTCAACAGGGATATTACATTCGATGAATCTGCTATGGTAAACGGGGTAAGAAATGAATACCAAACTAGATGATGGTGTTTCTAAGCAGGTGGACTTTGAGAGAAAATTTATTTTTCCTACACAAGAAGAAGATGAGGAAACAAATGAAGATTATCCTCTGGAAGAAGAGCCAGTAGAGGAGATTCCAACCCAGGAACCTCAACAACACCTTGAATCAATATCAACCAGCAGGCCAAAAAGGAAAATAATAAAATTTGTTCGTCTCATACAGTTGCTTGTGCAACCGCAATTACACCTGATGATGTTCCTACCACTTATAAAGACGCAGTCCAAAGTTTAGAAGAAGATAAGTGGAGTATTACCATGAATGATGAAATATAGTCCCTTCATCAGAATCGTATATGGAGGTTGGCCAATCTCCTGAAGGAAAAGAAAGCAATTGGGTGCAAATGGGTATTTGCAAAGAAGGAAGGATTTCCTAACCAAGTAGATATTCACTACAAAGCAAGATTGGTGGCCAAAGGATATGCTCAAAATGAGGGAATTGATTACAGTGAAGTATTCTCTCTAGTTGTAAAACATTTCTCCATTAGAATTATGTTAGCTTTGGTAGCACAGTTGGTTTTGGAACTAGTTCAGATGGATGTAAAAACTGCATTTTTACATTGAAACTTGGAAGATAAAATCTACATGACTCAGCCAGAAGGATTCAAAGTTGCTCGAAAAGAAAATATGGTGTGCAAACTTGAAAAATCATTGTACGAATTGAAACAATTTTCTTACAATGGTACAAGCGATTTGACAAGTTTATGTTGCAACAAGGGTACAAGAGAAGCAAATACAATCATTGTGTGTATTTGCGCAAGATTAAAGATGGTTCTTTTATATATCTTCTCCTATATATTAATGATACGTTGATAACTTTCAAATATTCGGAAGAAATTGATAAGTTGAAGATTCAACTGAAGAAAGAGTTCGAGATGAAGGATCTGGGTGAGGTGAAGAAAATTCTTGGCATGGAGATAATAAGAGATAAACATTCAAATAAAATTTGTTTATCTCAGAAAGAATATTTGAAGAGAGTACTGCAACGTTTTGGCATAGATGACAAGGCTAAGCCAGTTAGTACTCCACTTACTCCCCATTTTAAGCTAAGTACTACTATGTCTCCAAATGATGAAGCTGAATGAGAGTATATATCAAAGGTACCATACGCAAATGTTATTGGTAGCTTGATGTATGCAATGGCCTGTACGAGACCTGACATTTCACAAGCTGTTGGAGTTATTAACAAATATATGCATAATCCAGAAAAGGAGCATTGGCAAGCTGTGAAGTGGATTCTACGGTATATTCATAATACTGTAGATGTCGGGTTAGTTTTTGAGCAGGAAGACAATCAGTCTGTAGTTGGATATTGTGACTCAGATTTTGCAGGTGATCTGGACAAATGAAGATCAACTACTGGTTATGTGTTTACTTTTGCAAAGGCACCAGTTAGTTGGAAGTCTACTTTGCAGTCAATAGTTACTTTGTCTACAACAGAGGCAAAGTACATGGCTATTACAGAAGGTGTGAATGAGGCAATTTGGCTTTAAGGGTTGCTAAAGGAGCTTGATATTGAACAAAAAGGTATCACAATTTTTTGTGATAGTCAAAGTGCTATTTAATTAGCGAAGAACAAAGTTTATCATGCAAGGACGAAGCATATTGATGTTTGGTATCATTTTATACAAGAAATCATAGAAGAAGGTGGAGTCACGGTGAAGAAAATTCATACTACGGAGAATCGTGCTGATATGCTGACAAAGGTGGTGACTGCGATCAAGTTTCAACATTGTTTGAATTTGATCAACATTGTTGAACACTGAAGATTGAAGATGAAAACACAACCAAAATTTGTTATAGAGAGAAAATTGAAGATGTGGAATTTTTGTCAAGGTGGAGATTTGTTGAAGTTTAACAAAAATTTGTCCCACACTGGTGGTTTGTTAAGTTTGGTGGGAAGTTTCCCCTATGAAAGGAGGCCTAATGTTTAGAATTTATAAATACCTCTCATTTGACTTCTTATCTTCTTAAGGCATTTGTATCTTCTCTCTTTGATATTATTTCACTTGTAAAATTAGAGTGAAATAAACTATTGGTTGTGTCCGAGGAGTAGATAAAATTAGCTGAATCTCGTAAATTATGGTATTTCTTTTATTGTTGTTTTATTATTTTATTTATTATTTAGTGTCTGCCATAATTTTGATATTATAGTTGTGACTCTTACACAATATTTATTTCTCTCAAATATATTAGGAGAGGAATTGACCCGAATGCCTCTGCCTCGGCACAATGCTCCGTTTCTTCTCCCGCCAGAAAAAGGAAATTCTCTCACTCTCCCTCGCGCGCCACTTCTTCTCCACCACCGCCGCCGCCCCCACAACCATCACAGCTTCTTCAAATCTTTATTCAAAATACTCCTTCGTACCTCCACCTTCCCTTAAACCGCAAAACCCAAATTCCACTCAAACCCACTCTCAATCACCACCCAAAAAGCAGCCCAAACCCCGATATCGTCCGCCGTCATCACTGGACCGGACCGGCGAGAAGCCGATTGAATCCAGTTTGCCATTCGACTTCCGTTTCAACTACACAGAGAGCAGTACGAAGTTGCGGCCGATTGGGCTTCGCGAGCCTAAGTACTCGCCTTTTGGGCCTGGAAAGTTGGATAGGGTGTGGACTGGAGTTTGTGCGCCTCTGGTTGACCCAAAAGTGGGGTCCGCTGAAGATGAGAAAACTGTGGAGGAGAAGAGGAGGGTTATGAGAGAGAGAATTCAATGAGATCCTTTGACGAATGCTGAGAGAAAAGCTCTTGCGGAAACAAGAGCTTATCTTTGAATTCTTATTTCTTAAGGCATTTGTATATTTTCTCTTTGATATTATTTCACTTGTAAAACTAGAGTGAAATAAACTATTGGTTGTGTCCGATGAGTAGATAAAATTAGCTTAATCTCATAAATTATAATATTTTTTTTATTGTTATTTTATTATTTTATATATTATTTAGTGTTAGCCATCATTTTGATATTATACTTGTGACTTTTAGGCAATTTATTTCTCTCAAATATATTAGGAGAGGAATTGACCCGAATGCCTCTTCCCCGGCACAATGCTCCGTTTCTTCTCCCGCCAGAAAAAGCAAATTCTCTCACTCTCCCTCGCGGGCCACCTCTTCTCCACCACCGCCGCCGCCCCCACAACCATCACAGCTTCTTCAAATCTCTATTCAAAATACTCCTTCGTACCTCCACCATCCCTTAAACCCCAAAACCCAAATTCCACTCAAATCCACTCTCAATCACCACCCAAAAAGCAGCCCAAACCCCGGTATCGTCCGCCGTCATCACTGGACCGGACCGGCGAGAAACCGATTCAATCCAGTTTGCCATTCGACTTCCGTTTCAGCTACACAGAGAGCAGTACGGAGGTGCGGCCGATTGGGCTTCGCGAGCCTAAGTACTCGCCTTTTGGGCCTGGAAAGTTGGATAGGGTGTGGACTGGAGTTTGTGCGCCTGTGGTTGACCCAAAAGTGGGGTCCGCTGAAGATGAGAAAACTGTGGAGGAGAAGAGGAGGGTTATGAGAGAGAGAATTCAAGGAGAGCCTTTGACGAATGCTGAGAGAAAAGCTCTTGCGGAAACATGCCAGAGGCATAAATCCAAGCGCCAAGTCAATTTGGGTACACTTTTTTTTATATAAAATTCATTTCTTTTGTGATTCGACAGAACAATTGTAGAAGATTCATATAGGTGACCCGTAGTTGATTGATTGATAATCATTTATTTTTTGATTAGTCAAATTATATAATACCTGCATTGGAATGAATTGGGTCTAACGTAGTTG
This sequence comes from Nicotiana noctiflora, assembly GCA_032618575.1. Taxonomy (NCBI): domain Eukaryota; kingdom Viridiplantae; phylum Streptophyta; class Magnoliopsida; order Solanales; family Solanaceae; genus Nicotiana; species Nicotiana noctiflora. The sequence goes on along the minus strand of JASVEL010004176.1, from coordinate 68,706 downwards.
AGTGGCTATAGAGAACTCATATATCTGACTAGAACAAATTTAGTATTGAAGCAAAAAATTGATTGGGTTGATCATTTCTTTTGTGATTAGACTCAAAGGTAAGATACTATGTTGGGTGAGGTGAGTTTTGTTTTATTTTCTTTTACTGTTATTGTGGAATATCGGATTATTTTTAAAAAAAATTAAGTGGAGTTGAGAAGGTAAATGTAGGTACTTTACCTTGGCACTTACTTGCTATGCCACGGGATAGATGTCGAAGACCATTATGGTATTGGTTTACATCATTGCATATTCTAATTGCATTAAATGGAAGTGGTGAAATTCTGCACACAGATTGGGGTGGTTTGCTGAATTAAAGGTGGTACTCAGCTGGGTTTGGTATTAACTTTTTATTGCAGTGGCATGGTTGCACGTGTACGACTTGAAACTTAGTATCATTTCGTAATGTCGTTGGGAAATTTGACAATTTAAACTGCATTAAACTTGTTTGCCAAGCATACATGATTAGATTATTCAAAGAAATCAATGTTGATATTCTGGTGGATTTGGTATTGCTTCCATCTAGATGCATATATAAATGCTTTACATAGAAATCAAATCACGTGTATCTTGAAGAAAGGGAGTTGAGATTTGAGAATAGGATGAATCAAATGTGTTATTGGGGATAATTTTAATCCTATATGGTTGGAGATTTTTAAATAATAATCACTATAGTATTTTGTGAGACAAGAGGGGTTGCTCTGATGCTAAGCAACCCCCACTTCCAACCACGAGGTTGTGAGTTCGAGTCTCCCCAAGAGCAAGGTGAGAAGTTCTTGGAGGGAAGGATGCCGGGGGTCTATTTGGAAATAGCCTCTCTACCCAGGGTAGGGGTAAGGTCTGTGTACTCACTACCCTCCCCAGACCTTACTAAGTGAAATTATACTGGGTTGTTGTTGTTGGGCTTTAGGGAAAACTCACAGAGGCTCTGAAAAAGTGGTGCATTGCCTCATATTTGGAGAGGGAATTTGGTGAAACAATTTAGTAATTAAGGCACTATGCATATTCTTATCAGTAACTCAGTTGTCGTAAGCTCTTGTAAAAACTGCTTGCTACACATAACATCTTGGTGTTCTTTTATAATGCAAACCACGCTTGACTTCTGCTATTTGCTTTTATTTTTTCTGTCATAGACTGGGAAATTTAGTGATGTGATGTGCTCCGTTTGCCATTAGGATCTAACTTGTAATGACAATGACATCAAACACTTCTTTCCTTCTCTACTTTATTGTGAAATGTAGTTGAATATCACTGGACATAAGTTTCTATAGTGGGATTATGATAGCACATGATTGGAATACCTGTTTGCTGATTTTCCATCTTTGTTCTGCAGGGAGAGATGGCTTAACACATAACATGTTGAATGATATTCATAACAATTGGAAACATTCTGAAGCTGTAAGAATAAAATGTATGGGCGTGCCTACAGTTGATATGAAGAATGTTTGCACTCAGTTGGAGGTATCTCCATCCTTCAAATTCAATGACTTCCACTTTCTTTGCTTTTAATCCCTTCATGTTATTGTTCTTCGTCGGAATTAAGTTGCTTGAACAGGTATCTGTTTACTTTGTTTATGGGGTTTATTCTCTAAAACTATGGTTCTCTCAACTTAGAATCTTCTTGTTATGTTGTACTGTGTCTTTGATTAGTAATGTGGATTCTTGTATGTCTTCTAGGATAAGACATTTGGTAAAATCATCCACAGACATGGTGGTTTACTTGTGCTCTATAGAGGAAGGAATTATCATCCCAAGAAGAGGCCTGTTATCCCTTTAATGCTATGGAAACCTCATGAGCCTGTATATCCTAGGCTTATAAAAACTACTATTGATGGCTTGAGTATCGAGGAAACCAAGGAAATGAGAAAAAGAGGATTAGTTGTTCCGGCATTAACAAAACTTGGTATGCTTTCTTGTCAACTGTGTTTGATGAGACCATCTGGATTTGGTATGTGAAATGTATGCTACTATGCAGCCAAAAATGGTTACTATGGCAGTCTTGTACCAATGGTACGCGATGCTTTTCTCTCTGAGGAGCTGGTTCGGATAGATTGTAAAGGCCTCCCAAAGAGCGATTACAAGAAAATAGGCTGCAAACTGAGGGTAAGAATTTTTCCCTTCTATTTTGTGTTGAACTTGTACTTGTTCATGCTATAGTTTTTCTTGTATCTTTCTCGTGGAGTACTATGATTTACGAGAAGTGGTGCAGTTTCTGTTATTCTTATAAATACAACAAAGTTATTTTCAATTATAATTTATTTGTTGAAATCTAGACTCCCTGGTTTGCCGAAAAGGTGCTCCAAACCTTATTGACCCAATTGTTTAATAGAGGATGGCATGAGGTTTGGGTTTTATGTGGCGGTGTATGGGGCTTATTTATCATTGCAGTAAGAGAAATCCCGGGTTAGTATCCATTGGGGTGCGACTGCTGAGATTTGAATTTTAAATCTCCATCCTGAGATAGTCTGAACATGCGGGTCTCTTCCATTGGGCATTGGCAAGTCTTGAAGAGAGGCCTTCCCCGTGCTTCTTCGGTTAACCAGAGGTATTTACTTTATTGTATCTTTTCTAGTGACATTGATGGCTGCTGCAATAGGCAAAGCTCACCTAGAAGGAATTTGTGAGCATATGGGGCATGTTTGGGGCCAGTGAATTCTCTGAGAGACGATATTGGGTCTCTTTTGTAACGGATAAAACCTAATTATTTGTATTTGAAGATGTATGTATGTTTCTGGCTGATGCTTTCAGATAATATATGGTAATTTATAAGTATGATGTCGGACAGCTTCAATCCATAGTTATACAGTTAAAATTTGTAGACGATGAAATGTGAGTTCTTACTTCTTACTTTACTTTCAATAGTTATTAATGCTGCACATAATATTCTTTAGATTTTAAATGTATAATGGGCTAGTGATGCGGGATGGAAAGGTAGAATGAGCCGGTCATCTTCTAATTATCCTAGGGTCAGGCAAGTTTTTAGCAAGTATAGGTTGGGGCCTCCTCACATGGGCCCAACAACTTTTCCCAATTCTATTAGTATTGATCCTAAGGGGCCCAGATTATTTCAAGCTGCGTTTGTTAACAGTCATCCTTCCTTCTTCTGCTAATGGTGCTACATACAGTGGTATTTCTGCACCGAGCTCTAGTGACCTTTGCCCTTCTTCGATGGCCACTACTTCAGGGGCGGCACCGGCTGTAGATGGTGTTGTTATTCCACGATCTCCCGCCTCTAATGGACCCAGCTCCATCGTCCCCTCATCTGCTCTTGGGCTTAGTTGTGTTGAGACTATACTTCAAGCTTCTTCTTCTTCTTCTTCTAAGAAGATCGTTGAGCATGCCCCATCTGGTGTGTGCCGGACCAGTATCTCCAGTTAAGCTGCCGCTGAGGACCCCATGCTCTCCTTATCCTTGCTAGCCTTCTGGTGTTTTTGGTCATTCATGTAGCAGCGGGGTGCTAGAAATTGATACCTCTCAAGGAAATGGCGAGATCCTTTCGGCACCTAAAGTTCCTATTGCTAGTAATGTTATGGTCTAGTATTACTCTGGTAGGGGCAAGGAAATGGTTCATAGAAGACGCCTGTCAAGTTTCATCACGGTTTGGAAAAGGGGATATGTCTTTCTGGAGGGAGGATTTGGTAAGTTTCTTGGTGTTTCTTTTGAAAGGAAAGAAGATAGGCTGTTAGAACTGTTGAGGGAGATTGAGCATCAATCTTGTTATGATGGTGCAGGGAGGAAGTTGAGTCAAGGTGCTAAGCAAAATAATTTAGGGGATGTAATGGTGTACCAGAGAAGGGGCCGAGTGTGTGACAGGGAGGAAGGGAGCTTGGTTAAAGGGGGTGAGGAGAAGGGGTATATTGTTTCTTATGGAACTTAAGATTCTTTCATGCAATGTGAGGGGGATGAATGACCCAAACAAAATGGCCATCATCAAAGTGGGAGTTAGAGAGTGGGGTACTAACCTAGTTTGCTTTCAGGATACAAAAATGGAAGTTTTGTCGGATGTGATTGTGAGGAGTGTCTGGGGAGGTAGTTGGGTAAAATATGACAGGGTTCCAGCCGTGGGAAGTGCCGGGGGCATTCTTCTAACGTGGGATGATAGAAGCTTGGAGGTAAAGGAGATTAAGAAAGGAGTATTTTCTTTAGTAGTTCTTGTCAAAGATAGAGTGAGTGGGGTGGAGTGGGGATTTGGGGGAGTGTACAGACCGTTAAGAGAAGGGTTCAAGGTATTTTTCCGGGAGAAACTAGCCAATATGATGTGGGAATGGGATATTCCATGGGTTCTGGGGGAGACTTTAACATTATTATATTCCCATAGGAGAGATTAGGGTGTAGTATGATTTCGAGGGCCATGGAAGAGTTTTCTGACTTCATCAATGATCACTTTCTCATTGATCTTCCTTTGACAGGGGAAATGTTTGCTTGGGCCCGGGCAGAGAATTCCAACTCAAGGTCTAGACTTGATAGATTTCTAATATCGCCCTCCTGGGATGAGCTGGTGCCGAATGTGTTGCAGATTCCTTTACCTGGGCTGACTTCGGATCATTTGCCTATCTTGCTAGATAGATGTAGAGGGAAGGGGTACGTGCTCCGTTCCGATTCGAGAACATGTGGTTGAAGGTGCCTGGATTTGGTGACAAGTTGAAAGAATGGTGGACAAGCTACGAGGTATGAGGGATACCTTCAGTCCGTCTTTCAAAGAAACTTAAATTGCTTAAGGGAGATATTATTAGGTGGAATAAGGAGGTTTTTGGGAGAGTAGAGGTTAAAATGAGGGAGCTTATGCATGAAATGGGGGATCTAGAGAGAGGGGAAGGGGCGAGGGAATTAGATGAATCTGATAAAGAGAGATTGGGGGAGGTTAAGAGGGAAATAGTCGAGTTAGCAATGGCCCAGGAGACTAGTTGGAGGCAAAAATCGAGGGTGCTATGGTTAAAGGAAGGGGATTCGAATACCAAATTCTTCCACAGGGTGGCGGTTGCAAATCGAAGGAGAAACTTCATAGAGTCCTTAGTTGTGGATGGGGTGAGGATTGAGGGAGATAAGGAGGTAAAAGGGGCGATAGTGGGGTTTTATGAGAACTTATACAAAGAGTAAGTTAGTTGGAGGCTGACTTTGGGGGAATAAAGTTCAACCACATAGGGGAGGGAGACAGCGAGTGGCTAGAAAGGGCTTTCGAGGAGGATGAAGTGCATGAGGCTGTGTCGAGTTATGCTGGTGATAAGGCCCCCAGCCCTGATGGTTTCTCCTAGGCCTTCTTCCAAGTCTGTTAGGACACCATCAAGGGGGAGTTGATGGAAGTCATTGAATACTTCTATGTGAATAGTGTTTTCGAGAGAAGTATTAATGCTTCTTTTATTACTATTGTGCCTAAGAAAGAAGTGCATCTTCTATTAGTGACTACATGCCTATTAGTCTTGTGGGGAGCATTTACAAGATTGTTTCTAAAGTGCTTTCCAATAGGCTCAAGAAGGTTCTTGACGTGTCTGTTTCGTTTCGTTTCGTCCTCCCAGAATGCTTGTGTATGGTAGGCAGATCCTGGATGACGCTTTGGTGGCAAATGAACTTGTAGACTCCAGAAGGAAAAATAGATATTCCGGCTTACTATGCAAGTTAGACCTTGAGAAGGTTTTCGACCATGTCAATTGGGAGTTCTTGGATTTTATTATGATGCAGATGGGGTTTGGGGAAAAATGGAGGGGATGGATCAAGTTTTGCATTTCCTTAGTCAAATTATCTGTCGTGGTTAATGATAGCCCGTGTGGTTTCTTTAGCAACTCCAGAGGTCTCAGGCAAGGAGACCCCTATCCCCATGCTATTCATTCTAGTGATGGATGCTTTGAGTAAAATGATGGATCGAGCGGGCGGCGGAGGCTTCTTGAGAGGTTTCTCAGCTCCGATCGGGGTGTCCAGTCCCCGAAGAGTCTCTTATTTGCCTTTTACGGATGACACTCTGGTTTTCTGTGATTCCGATATGGATCAGTTGACTTACCTGAAGCAGGTCCTGCAGTGGTTCCAAATAGTATCGGGTCTCAAAATCAACCTCAGCAAGTGAGATTTTCCTGGTGGATGAGGTTGCCAATGTTCTCGGATGTAGGGTGGGCTCCCTTCCGACTACTTACTTGGGTCTCCCATTGGACGCTTCGCATAAGGATGCTACGGTTTGGAATCTAGTGATCGAAAGGGTTAAAAAAAGATTAGCAGGCTGGCAGAAGCGGTACTTGTCAAAAGACGGAAAGGACGTGCTTATTAAAAGCACTTTATCGTGTATGCCCACCTATTACTTGTCCCTGTTGCAAGCTCCTGTGAGCATCACAAAAAAACTAGAGCGGCTTCAAAGGAACTTTCTTTGGGATGCAGCGGATGGAACTAGAAAGTATCATCCAGTGAATTGGCACACAGTCACTTCCCCAAAGAAGTGGGGCGGACTTGGAGTAAAAGATCTTAGGGTATTCAACAAAGCTTTGTTGAGGAAATGGCTTTGGAGATTTGGGTTAAAAGAGCATGCACTATGGAGGGAGGTCATAGTAGAAAAGTACGATTACACGGGAGGGGGTTGGAGGATGGAGGAGCATGATGAAGAATTGGGAAGCTTTCAGTGGCAACATCACTTACATGGGTGGGAGATGGAAGGAGAATGGATACTCTGAGGATCTCCTTCCCTCACGTCTTCAGAGTTTCAAACCAGAAAGAATTGATGGTCCAACAGATTCGTAAGGAGCATGTAGGGGGTAGTATGGGACCTCTTATTTAGAAGGAACATGCAAGATTGGGAGATTGCGGAGCTCCAAGATTTATTGACACAGCTATATGGGCAAGACAGGCCTCAGCCGTCTTATGATTCTTGGAGGTGGGGTTTGCGTGGCAATGGTCTATTCACTGTAAAGTCCTTTTATCAGAGTATGTTGGTGAGAGAGGAGGCCTCTTTTCCATATTCCTCGATCTGGATTCCGAAGGCGCCCACGAAGGTACTTTTTGCATGCTAGCGGCGAGGGGAGTGATTTTGACTGCTGAGAATCTCCGAAAGAGGGGAATTACACTTGTCAGTTGGTGCTATATATGTAAAAGCTCATGGAAAGAAGTGATCATCTTTTGTTGTATTGCCATGTGTCCTCGACTTTGTGAAGGGCGATCCTGAACCTTTTTGGTGTTCAATGGGTGATGACAAGCAGTGTGAAGGAAATGCTATATAGCTGGGCCGGTTTTCGTAGAAGAAGAAAGCAAAAGGCATAGAAGTTCGCCCCGTTAGCTCTCATGTGGATAGTTTGGGAGGAGAGAAATAGGTGAGCTTTTGAAGGGATTGAGTCTCCTTTTTTTACATCTTAAGAATAGTCTTTTATCATTATCGCTTTTTGGTGCACTCAGATAGCCCCTATTTGTATAGAAGATTGGGTCTCTTTTGTAGAGAACCATGTTCTTGTGTAAATTCTCTACTTTTTGGTATACTTCTTGTATACGGTAGTTCTCTCCCTTTTGATTAATACAATTTAACTTATAAAAAATGAAAAATTGTAAAGAATGTTTATATAATGCCTGTATACTTTTAACACCGACTTGTGTTATTTGTGATATATTTTTTTTTGCTTGTCAGAAAGAGATGTGTGCATTTTAGTACTCAAGTTTTTGGGACCGAAAAATTGCAGTGGCTATGTCCAAGTCAAATTGAGAACTTGCTATGGAGACAGGTTCTTGATCCGTGGACAGAATGTCCACCTGGCTAATCCAGTCTTGAGTCCAGGAACCACAGCCATATTTTCTTGATTCAACGAATAAATTGGTTGATAAATTCTTTTCCAATAATGAAATAAATAAATCAATAATTAATAAGAAATATTCACTTTATTTTATTGTATGCTGGTAAAAAGCAGTTCCATATTTTGCTGGCGGACTCAAGCTGGTAACAATACTCATTTTGTACCTGTGCTATGTCGCTATTAGTGTCTCTTATGTTTCTTTTCATTTTTTTCCCTCATCGAACAATTGATCTTTGCCCTTATTTAGTCATCTTCATCGTTGATCAGTGGTGGTTGCTCTAGTGGTGTGAGTTCTTTAAGAGTCTGAATCACCAAGGAAGAAAGTGGTGAAAACCACTCTTGGCCCCCTGGGATAGGGATTTAGAGGGGTGAATTTACTAAATGAGAAAGAAGGAAGAAACAATCATGGTCATCACTCATCTTCTACTTGTTTACTTTTAGAGCTCTTTGCCTTCATGACATGTAATGGTGTGTTAATATTCCTGGAACTGCAGTTAATTGCATATTACTTTGGTTGTCTACTTCCTTCAGTTTACTTGCTTTGCTACTTGACATGAAGACCTCAACTTAGAAGGGCCAGATATTTGGAAGAATGCTGTGATGTCCATTTGGAAAGTATAGTGATTGGCATGCTTCTAAGACCAAATTTTAATTGATGTTCAAAGAATGTTCTGATATCCATGTGGAAGATATAGTGATAGGCTTGCTACTAAGACTATGTTTGAGTGGATTACCTTATGTCATGGCAGGATTTGGTCCCTTGTATACTCGTAACGTTCGATAAAGAGCAGATTGTGGTATGGAGGGGTAAAAACTACAAACCTTCTGAGAATGGGTTCTTCCTTACAGAAAGAGAACCTTTTGATGGCTCCAATAATGATTCCGATAATCATGAGGAAGAAAACAAAAGCAGAAAAGGATTTCCTGGTGACAGTGATTATGATTCTGGCGAGAGTGATTAGATCTTCCATTGATAAATTAGCTAAATATTGTTGGCTTCAAGCAGTTATATCTACTGCAAGTCAAACCGACGGAAATAACAGTATGCAATACAACGACCAAATGAAAGGTATTGGTTTGTATGCTCTTTTTTAATAAGGAACGGTTAGATGTATGTCCATCTTTATCTCTTGTCTAAAGATGTACCTGACTATACGTTTTGGTATTATTTACAGAGAACACTTGCAAAGCTTAGGGAAGAATCAAGATGTGCATGATTAAAAGAAATTCACTGCGCTGTCATTCACTGTATATAAGATAACCTGTTTGTTTTGTTAGGTGAGAGTCTCATGTGTGGCAACTCATCCTAAGTGTTGGCTCTTCTAAAACTTGGAAAATTACCAGCCCCTGCATCCCTCAAAAGGTAGGGATTGGCAACTTGGCATAGGCGTAGATATATTGACTCGCACATGGTTTTGCCAGGAGTTCATAATGTCACGCTTGCTACTTTATGGTGATTATTTAAATCCCAATTTCTGCCAACTTAGGTGGAAGTTTTTCCTGCAGTATTATATTAACCTGACAAATGTTCTTGGTGGATCTCAATGCAATCAGATCCTAAAATCCCTATCTTATTTGCACATCCCAATGTTCCCCACGTGTCTCAGGAATGATGTTTGATTGGATCTAATGTTTACAATCAAACTATATTGACTTATTATGTTAATGTGATTAAAGAATGTGAGAATATAGTGGATCAACTATACTCAAGTGAAAACTTTCCTTGCTTCTGCCATAACTTGGTGTATTTAAATCTTGATTTTCAAGTGTCAGATACTATTTTTTTTTTCTTGTAGTTAAAATATTGAAAAGGAAATTGCCGAAGAAAAGTGTTGTTCGTTGCGAGATGGGAAGACTGTCTTTTTTTTAAAAAGGCAGAATAGGAGATACCTCTACTTATTTCGCTTTGACATCCCGGTCTCTATACTCCATAAAGTTTCATCCAGACACCTCTACTCGTTCAAAACTACTCTTTTAAACCCTTTTGGCCTTGCGTATTCTTCAACGATCCAATGTGGATGACATATCCACGTCCACCTCAGATTTTTTATGCCACATCATTATTTTGTTATTTTATTTCAAAATATTCTACTCTATTTTTATTTTATTTTGACTTTACTTCACTCATCCCCTATACTCTTTATCTCCTGTTATTTTCACTTCTATGCCACCATCGTCACCACCCCAAACAGTCCCCTCTCCATTAATATACCTTCACAAGCCCAAAAATTTTCCAGCTCTATTATCCAAAATCCAAATACACCCATCAATCGGTTCATTAACAAATGGAAACAAGAACAAAGAAAGAAAAAGAAGAAAATCAAATAGTTAATAGAATTAACACTCCTAGATCGTTACAAATCGCAGCCACCCCATCCGAAATGAATCACTAGAATAATGCAATTCCAACTCTTCTGTGAAGATCCCAATCCTACTTATGATGATTTCAAGATATTATTTTAACAGGAAGACCCATAAAATATTAATCATTTTTATGAACAGAAATTGTTTGAAAAAAGAAAAAAGAAAACCCATGTTCATTCGGGTCTCCAGTTTCTATTATCTCAATAAAATCTCACCTGCTAGCCTATATTGTTCGCAAATTAAGTGTTGTTTATTGACTTACTTTCAGATTTGGTTTTCTTATTTTACAAACAAAATGGAAGCAAAAATCACAGTGAAAGACAATTTGTTTGCGATATTGAAGAAGTAAATCTTGGGACTGATCAATATATGGAAGGCAAGTATGTAGGGGGGAAGAAGAAGAGTATATGAAGGAGGAACGGTTAGCAAAGAAGGGTTGCTAGATTGGGGGAAGAAGAAACATGCAGGAGAGGGGAACATTTTAATAATAAAGTAGCAATTTCTTAATTTTTTTTCCTTTTTTTTAGAATTTTTTTGTTATTTAATTTTTTTTAAAGTGAAATTTAGTGTTTACACTCGCTTTATACGCGTGCATTGCACACATTTCGTCCAACTCAGCAGATTCAATGCCACATAAGCTTGGTCAATGGTTAAAAGCGTTCAAAATATTAGTTTTGATTGAGTAGAGGTGTCTGAATGAAACCTTATGAAATACGGGAACCGGGATATCAAACTCGAACAAGTACAAGTATTCCTAGGCTATTCTACCTTTTTAAAACGAAAGAAGTTTCCTTTTACAAATAAATTTGTGTGGTTTTGAATAATTCAAGTAAATCAATTGCTTAACGTGTGGGGTTTCTCTTTGCTAAAGAAAATTGCCACGCGAAAAACGGTAACGCCCAAGGGGTCAACAGATTATGTGAGCTGGTAGGTTAATGTTGACATGTTGATAGGAATAGGACTATGAATTTCTGATTAACGTTTGACGGTGTCACACGTACAAATATTGTATCTTTCATTTCAATATATCTGCTCTACCACAAATGAAATTTGGTTGAAAACCTTTATCTAGCGCGACCACCTTATTTTTGGTCAGTGTTGTGTCATTTCAACTTTTATCATAGACTACTAGATACCGACATGCAGAAGCTCCCGTAAACGGTTTTTTTTTATTTATATAGGATGGGTTCAATATTATGATTTTTTTAAAATGATGTATGTGTAAAATTTAATGTTTAATGTAATACCATACAGTGATCAAATATTGAAAACGAGTAAAGATATCCGTGGCATTTCATTTCAAGCATTTTTAGAATCAGTGTTTGGTCATTAAATTTTTAATTTTTACTTGAAGATAAATTTTGGAATTTTTGAAATTTTGAAAATTTTCAAAAAGTTATTTTAAATTTTTCACTCAGATAACTTACAAAAAATAAAATAAAATAAATAAAATTATATTCCTGTCCAAACACAACTTTAATTTTTAAATACCATTTTTACTTGATTTTTTCTCACTTTTCCCCAAAATTTTACAATTTTTTGGTCCAAACAATCACTATAAGTCCCTTTTGTAATGAAACAATAAAGAAAAATATTGCAAACAAAAAAAAGAGAGAGAATTTTTATTGCTTTTGGGGTGATTTACAATTGAATGGAATTCTTTTATTTATAGGAAAAGAATAACTTAGCTATCAAGTAATAATCCCTAAAATCTCTCTAAATATAGACATTCACCATAAATAAAATTCTATTTATAATACCCTCCCTTGAATGTTTATTTATCAGATAATGTGCCTCGTTAAAATTAACTTAAAACTCAGTGGGAAAAAAAATCTAGTAAAGAAAAAAGAGTATACGTGTTTAGAAATAAGCCTCTTGATTGCCTCGTTAAAAACCTCGCAATAAATACTCATTGGAACAAAACCTTGTAAGGGAAAAGGAGTACAACACGTATTAACTCCCCCTGATGAGAGCATCAATTCATATCCTCGAGCCTTCGCATTCCAATCTTGTGCACTAGCTTCTTGAAAGTTGACGTCGAGAGAGATTTGATGAATAAAATAGCCATATTAACTCCAATGAATATGTTGCACCTTGAATATCCTCACTATCACATTGTCATGCTTATAGTTATAGCAAGATACATATCTGCGCAAATAGCACTTAGGATACGGTACTTCGTGACCAAGAATTATTATGCTTTAAGCGATTCAAATCCTTCAAGGATTATCATATAAGTAAAGTCATATAATTGGCTTTAATTAGATGCATATCAAGTTTTCATGTCATGCTAGACAAATAAGATATCCTAAATTGATTGTACATACCATTGACATTATATTTTCAAGGGTTTGAACTATATATCCAAAATTACATGTCTTTCGTATGAAACCAATTCTATTTGAATTGTGTCTCTTCTATTTGGCCAATATTTTTGTGTGTGTATTTGACAAACTTGAGGTCCTCATCTATACTTAGCGCTATGATAGATGTTCGACGAACATTTTATATCAGTTCCAACCTCCTTATTTTTTCATAAAGACATAACATAGAGTTCTCTTCATTCATATATTCAAGTATTTGAAACTCTCGTGAGATTTTATGAAGTGTTATGTCATGTGATCTTCTAGATCACTTGCCTCCTTTATTTTGATCATTTTGATCATATGCTCATCTTCTTTATTAAGAAGTTTATTTGAAACCGATTTATCTATATGCTTTAAGCGCACCGTAGACTTTGTCCTTCTAGGACTTATTCTAATAGGAACATTTAATTGAGAATATAGTTACTTTTTTGGGTCATCATATGCGTCTGGCATGCTTTGCAATATATTACAAGTGAATTATCTTTTTATGGATTTCAAGTTCATATTATCTTATTCGATGATCTATATGTACACATGATAATTTATTCCACATAACTTTTTTCCAACTGTTTATCTTGTCTTCCTCAGGTTAGAAAAACTAACTTTATTCCTTATTTTTGGGAACCCGTCTTTGTGTATTATGGTATTAGTGAAAATATATTTCGCACATCAATAATAATAAGATAGAATTATTTGGTTCCTGATCCTTAACCACTTGTGAGGGAAGAATATAATGTACTTCTGTATATAACATATATCAAACTTATATAGATAACTTTGCTCTCATAAATAATAGTTTAGTTATTAAGTGGAGGCACTCAATAAATCATCTTGTTAAACCAACAGTGATGTAAACCAATATCTCACGATAAATGGCCTTGAATAGAAATCTAGAAATTATGCTCTAAATTACACTATTGAGCAAGTTACCTCGTAAATATCAGGCTCCAAGTTAATAATAATTGCACATGTAACCATCTCATACATAGATTTTATGTGGCATACATGGCAGATGAATGAGCATATATTCACCTTTGATATTTTCAGCATTCATGAGATCCAATCCCAATTTTTGTTGATATATTAATTAATGAGAACAAACAACATAAGAGAATACATACACAACTTTCTAGTTCTTTAATATTTACCCACATGAATTCTCTCTTATTTTGCACATCATGCTTAAATTAACATGGCTAAACCAATTATGCCAATTGAATAAATTATCAATATTGATAAAGTTCAAGTTTACATCATGACGTATGCAATTATCAAAAACTCCAAGTTTGTTATGATATATTAGTTTTTATATCAGTAAATATCAACTTTATTGTGGTATTTTTTTATTGTGTAGTAAAAACTGGAGAATAAAATAGATACCTTTTCACATACATATTACCCCGCTACATGTTGTACTAATAAAAGATATTAAATCTTTTCTTTATTTATAGTCTCAATATAACCAACAGCTTTCGCGACTACTATAGAAACTCAATTAAATTTCCTTGAGACTTACTACAACATAATAAATTGACAAATCAATTATATTCCTTCAAAATAGTAATAATTGACTCTTCCATATCTTTCAATTAATTTGGCACTACCACATATTTATCAACATACATATGGTGAATATCTCTTTTAAAGAGAAAGTTATACCATTATGGTCATGGTCAAAATTATACGCAAGGTCGGTTTCTTGCATTAGTGTTGCCCTTTAATAATCACATCGCCAAAATATGTTGGCGGACAATAGTTGTGTGACCGGTGATCAGTCATGCCATAATATGGATTTATTTTCTTAATTCATCTCGAACCTCCTTCTAGAGGTGAGTATGGTATATTTGCTACCACTAGCATGTTCATGTTCTTTCATGAACGAATATGTATTCACAAGTCATATGTTATTACACTCACATTATGAATGGATCATAATCATCTATATGTGTTTTTCAAAATCTCGTGTCAAATCAACGACAAACGTTACTTTGACAAAGTGAAAGATTATTTTTAGAATCCTTATTATTCTCATTACCACGAGGATGACGATTATAATTTCGTCTATTACCCGTCCATATTCATTGATACCTTTACGGCAATAATTTTATCTTCTTTCAGACGTATCACATAATGCTAACACATTCTCTTAAAGGGAATGAGAATGAAGCAAATTCAATGTGACGGATTTCCACTTTTTGTTCTCACGTTCATATATGACTTTGATCGTGGTAAGACATAAAATTTTTACCACTTCATGTGATTATAATTTCTGACAAACTCCATTAGAGTTGTAATCAAAATTTATTGTCTTTGTTGGTATTTAAAATCAAATTATAGAATAAAAGAGAAAAATATGGTAGAACACTTACCTTAATCCAGAATGTAATCATGACGGAAGTTCATAGAACGATTGACGATTATTATGCTCAATCCCAAAGCTTCTACTCAATTGGTTAAAGTCACTTGTAATAAAACAGTAAAGAAGAATATTGCAAAGAAAGAAAGAGAGAAATCCTTATTACTTTTAGGATAATTTAGAATGGAATAGAATCTTTATTTATAAAGAAAGAGCAATTTAGCCACCAAATAATAATACCTGAAATCTCTCTCAATATAAACATTCACGTAAATAAAATTTTATTTATAACACCTTTAAAATTTTCTCTACAAACACGTCACTGCGCATGTGCTTATGTTTTAAAAATAGGACGGCTTTTAGTACACTGCCGTCTAATTGAAAAGCGTGTGCTGAATATCCACCAGATTGGATCCAAGATCATAAGATTCTTGTTAATCAAGGCCAAAGCTCATTATTATTAATTTTAGCCATTACTAAGCTCTCAAAAATGTTCTTTAGGCTGATTTAGTTTGATATTAAATTGCAAAAACACTAATAATACACACACAGAGGAACCATGTAACCTAGAATGTGTCTATGTATGTGTATTTTCTGAAGTATACTTAGAGCCCGTTAGGGGTGGGCATATATCGAGTAAAATCGATAATCCGGGCTGTGAGCACGTGATTTTTGCCCTACATGAGAATTATTCCCAAAAAATTTAAAATAAAATAGTTTTGTGTTGAGTGTGGTTTTTTGTGATTTTTGTCATTTTTCTCTTATTATTTGCATCTGTTGCGTGTGCATGTCTATTAGTTAAATTAATATAAAATATAAAAAATGTTTGCATTTTTTTTATATTTGTAATTTAGAGTAATTAAGTTTGTTATAGAAAAATGAAAATCATAAAAAATGATAATGTAGTTTTGCATTTTTAAACACTTAATGTCCAAATTGTGCGATTTTATTTTTTGCTATTTGATTGCATGATGATTGTTATTGAGAGTTAATTAGCATTTTTAATAAGTTAATTTGGTTCTATAGGTTAATTTGGGATTGTTAAAATTTTTAGTTTTAATTAATTGTTTAAATAAAGGAAAAGAAAAAAAAAAGAGAAACAAAAAAGAACAAGAATAAAGAGAAAATCGGAATGGACTCAAAGGGGCCAAACCCAGTCCAAAACCGGGCCCAATCGAATTATTCCAAACCCAGTCCGGCTCACTTTTAATCCTGGTCGTCCATTTCAAATTGATCCGATGGCCAAGATTCACCTCTACTACCCGTTTAGGAAGCATTCATCTGGGCCGTTTAACTAAGTTGATCCAACGGCCAGCACCTCACCCCCACAACCCGAGTTTGCCCGACCCATATCCATACAAAAACCCGCCCGGTCTCAAACCTACTCGAACGACCCCGTTTAGTTAAGTAGGTTGATCCAAGCCGTCAATCTTAATCGATCCAACGGCCTGGATCAAATCCCTTGGTTGGTATATATTCCTAAACCACACACCCGCCCCCCTAAACCCCCCTCGTCTTCGTCGTCTTAGAGACGCTCAGACCTCGCCGTCCATCGCCGTGCGCCGCCCGCCGGAAATCGCCTCACGGCGGTTCCGGTAGGCCAACGGCCACCAAATTAACACCAACCCTTCTCCTCACATCCCTCTCTTCGAATCCGGCCTCCGTTAGGCTCGAATATCGCTTGAGCGTCTCGAATATTCGTTCGAAGGTCGCCGGAATTTGACATTCATGCCAAACCTCACCAAAATCACACCATAGCTTCCCCTCGCCTCCCTCATACCCCCACCGGCCTTGGTTTAGCTCGAATCTTACCAGGGTTGTAAAAGCCCCAAATCTCGGCCATGAACCCTAGATGCCGATTTCTTCCTAATTGAGGTCTAATAGACCTTAATTGGGATGTTTTCATTATTGAAAACATCTCAATTAAGGTCCATTGGCCTCAAAAACGAAGAACCCAAGTCCAAGTTGAATCCCAAGTTCGAATTGAACCCAAGACAGGTCCGGGTCCGTTCAAATGCAGAGTTGGTCTTCTCTTATGGTATTTCTTCCTTTATTTCTTCATATTCCATTTGTTAATCAATTGAATTTTGTCCTCGTGCTTTAGTTTTTCAGTTTTTGTTCTTCATCCCCAAAGACTTTTATTTGGTCAAGTTGTATTCTGTTAATTGTTCGAATATGTTTGTCATAGGATAGTTATTTGTTTCGCTTGGCGTCGTCGAATATTTGGATTTCATTTTTTGCCGAGACTTTCAGAATCACTGTTTGGATAATTGATTTATTACCATTGTTATATGTTGTAGTTGATTAAATGTCGTCGATTAGCTGCATAGGTTAATTTGTTTGATATCCCAGACAGTGAATAACACTTTTGAATTGAATTGGAGTGTTTGTTTGAGACTGAACTTAGGATGGGAATTAGCTGACTAGGAAATTAGGTGTTAGCCTCTTTGAAATATCCCTGGTGCCCTGCACATGAAGCTGGACAGTGGAGTCTGCTGTCACTGCAGGGCACTTAGCCTTGTCTGGGCAGAAACCATAGTTAACTAATAAAGTCCATACATGGACAAGGGATAGTGGAAGTTCAGGGACAGTGGGCTGGAAACAGAGAGGGGATGGGCTGGGCAAAGAGAGGGATGGGCAGATGTATTCCCTGATGCTTTTTGGCCCTGATAAGTGGTGGTTTCAGCCATAAAAGGGGAGAGAGAGAATACATTGACAGGGATTCATACACACACTTAGAGAGCAAAAGATATACATAGATACATACAGACAGTGAGAGTAAAAGGGAGACAGTAGACAGAGATAGATTTTGAGCATTGGAAGATTTCAATTTTCTAATCAGTTAGAGAGAGTTTAATCACTCCTTAGAGAGTATTTTTGAGAGCCTGAAAGCATCCAGTTGCTAGAACATCATAGTTATGTTAGGATTGACCTTGAATAAAATAATGAGATGAGCCTCGCCAAACAAAAATACACAATTGCGGGGCCCTCGAATTAATTGTTATAAAAATTTAGACCCGGAAGGACCGTTTAATAAATTTCACGGTCTTTCCCGAAGTTAACAAAGACGATAGACTCTTTAGGCATGATTTGTAAACAAAATTACTTTCCTAAATACGGGTGTGCATTTATGTGACCCAAATCTTACTCTCGACGAAACTGAAATACATTAAAGTCACAGGCGTACCGGTTGCGGTGTGGCTCGAAATGTATTTTTGTGACGTCGCAATTCTTCTAAAATTGAAAAGCGGAACATTAAAAGCACCTAGTTAAAATATATAAAGAAATCAGATAAAAGCAAAAAATTGCAGTTGAGCGACCGTGCTAGAACCACGGAATCCGGGAGTGCCTAACACCTTCTCCCGGGTTAACAGAATTCCTTATCCAGGTTTCTAGTTTCGCAGACTACATTATAGAGTCATAAAATTTCCTCGGTTCGGGATTAAATCGGTGACTTGGGACACCATTATTTTTCCAAGTGGCGACTCTGAATAATTAAATAAATTAATCCCGTTTCGATTGTCCTTTAATTGGAAAAACTCCCTCGCGCCCTCGCGGGTAAGCGTAAAAAAGAGGTGTGACAGCTCTGGCGACTCTGCTGGGGACAAAACCTCGAACTTCGGTTCGGGGTCTAAGAACTCGAGCTCATTTAAATTGTTATTTTTGTCTATATCTGATCTTATTACATGTTTAATTAATGTGCTACATGTCTACCGCTTTGATATTAGTTGTACTGTATATACAAACTGCTATATATTTACCGCTTTGATATTGCGTGAACTGTATATAAAACTGTGCCGAAAACCCGTCTCTTCTTATCCCCGGGGATGTGCTTACTGGTTGAGACTCCCCTTTCTGTTAGTGTCCATACCAAAGTAAGAAAAGAGGCAGGATAAGTTACAAAGCCGGACGATCCCGCGGGTCCCCGGTACGTAGCTCCCTCCTCAAATCCGAGTCGTCCGCTCGGGTACACGGTCTAATATCATTGAAAAGCATCAGGATATTGAGCCTAGATTCGGGACGTTTATTTGCATCATCTCTGACTTAGGGGACTCAACACAGGGGTTGGGTCCGTCTAGGACAGGTAACCTGAAAGGAAAGACCATCTTGCCATATCATATTTGTTGTGAGCATTTATTTAGGCTAACATGCTGACCGGGTTCCTTTAAATACCGAAGAAAAAGAAAAACACGAAAGGAAATAGTATGGGGAAGTAAATATCTTTCAGAAAAATACAAAAAATACGTTTCACCAACAAGCCCACGAATTTAGTTTGCCAATAAAAGACGGCAGAAGATTGACTTTGCCGAAAAATGGGTTTTTGACAAAATGTGTTTTTGACAGTCAGTAAAGGAAAGATAGTTGTTTTGACGAACCGAACTACGCGAGTTTGATTCTCACCGAGTGTGAGATACGTAGGCAACCTCTAAACGGGTCCAACTCCCATATATTTCAAAATAAGTTTTAATGGCGGAATGCCAAGACATTTAATTTTGCCTTAACAACCACTCTTTTTACCAGTCAAATCCTGAGGCCCGTTTCGTTTTTCAGAAAAGATAGTTTTGGGACAAATAAAAATTTCGTTTTCATCTAAGAATTACCTTAAATAAATGTGCAGAATGAGCACGAGTCAGAATACAACCGAAGCTATCATAAACAAGGTCCCCTTAAGTTTGCATAGGTGGTGGAGCGACTTGGGCGAGCAAGGACAAGATGCCGTTAAGCTGTACTTGGGAGATCTAGTGGGGTTGCTAAATATTCCCCCGAGAGGAGACATCATACGAGCTTTGATCTCATTCTGGGATCCGGCACACAATGTGTTCCACTTTTCAGACTTTGAACTCACACCAACACTGGAAGAATTAGCCGGATATGTCGGAAGACCAAAAGTCCCTATGAGGGAACAATACCTTATTGCACCAAGGGTAGTGACGGTACATCGGTTTTTGGATACGGTAAAAATCCGCAGAACTGTCCACAACCCAGACTTATCAGAAGGGTTCTGCACTTTGGCATTTCTGTATGACAAATATGGTCACTATGGGGGCTTCAACAAATACGAAAGCAAGATCTGCAGCGGAGACAATCGGTTAAAATGGGAGGAGCATAGACGCATCGCCTTCATGATAGCTTTCCTAGGTTCATTGATATTTCCTAGAAAGGATGGGAATATCAACATACATGTGGCAGGGGTCGTCAGTACTTTGATGAAACAAAACAACAGTACTTTGGCTCCCATGATAATATCAGACATCTCTCGTGCACTCACTATCTGCAAAGCTGGAGGGACTTTCTTTGAAGCTTGCAATGTATTGCTCCAAATGTGGATGATCGATCACTTATGTCGTCATCCGCAATTTATGAGGTATAGTTCACCGAAGAAAACTTGTATAGAAGAATTTCCTGCAAGGGTCGAGGGACATGAGTTGCCGGAGGGGATCAGCGGATGGATACGACTTTTGCGTTCGACTACAGCCAGCGAGATAGAATGGACGTTTGGTTGGCTACCCGTGGAAGAAGTCATATATGCATCGGCCGCAGAATCATATTTATTGCTAATGGGCCTCAACAACATCCAACCCTACGCACCAGGTCGAGTATTGAGACAATTGGGACGATGCCAAATAATCCCAAAAGAAGAAGACCTCAGCCCACATGTAGTTGAAATTGGACCAGGAGGACAGTTCCCTGAAGCATTGGTCCGAAAGATTTGGAGTGAGTGTCAGACATTAAAAATAGACACTCGGGTGCGAGATCGAGCCCGGGGCGAAGTATCGTCGGAATACCCTGCATGGTATAGTAGAGATCCGGAGCATCAAAGGCCCGCAAAAAGGCCTCACCTCAGGGAGTTTGCTGGAGCGTCACGAGAACAATGGGACTGGTTGGCTAGAGAAGAAGCCTATAGAACAAAGATCAACAGGATAGAACAACGGACCCAAGAACTCCAATTTGAAATAGATGTGCAAACTGCCGCCAACGAAGGAGATAAAAAGAAGTTGGCACAAGAAAATGACTTCCTAAGAGCTCAAATCCAGCAAATGAAAAGGGATGCTGACAGACAGTTGAGGAGTCGGGCAGCCGAAAAACTGATAAAGGGTCTGAAAAGCCAGGTTGCCGATGTCCAAAAAGAATTGGAAGAGTCTAAGGCCCAAACAGCGAGAATCCGAGCTAGCTGGAGAAAGGAGGCACATCAACATGCACTTCACCTACAACGGGTGGAAGAGGATTACACTGATATCGTCACCAGTTTAAGGGAAGCAAATGTTGTCCTCAGAGAACGGGTTTTCAAGCAAGCCCAGGATGCCAGAGCGGACCTCGACCGTTGCCACAATCTGATGGCTCGACTGCAAGAACAAATAGACAGGCTCTTAGACCAAGTCACCAACAACGCTCAACGATTGGGGGCGAAAAACCAGCAGATAGAGCGGCTACTCGGAGAAAGGGACATGATCAAGGACCGAATCGGGGAAATCGGGCACTACGTCACCATGAAGTGCCTAGCTTGTGAACAAATGCCCCGCACCGACCTTTTTGCTTCAATTATGGGCTATGTTCATCGGATCATGGAAGAATTAAGGGGACTACACAAGGACCTCACACCCAGGCCCGCGGCAAGGCCGAATGATGCCTCGCGGGCCCCCAGGAATTTTAGAGCAGTAGACCTTTGATTAAAAATGTATTTTTGAAATATTGGGTCAAGCCAGTTGGCATGTCATTTTACGTTTTCGAGTCAAGCATTTTCCTTTGTTTTGCTGATTGTTGTAAGACGTGTTTTGTAACTGCACGGTTTCATTTGATATAAAAGTTACTGAATTTTGCCACAATCCTGTTAACAGAACTACGCTCGGTCTGATTCACGCAAGAACGTGATACGTAGGCAATCCGCATAAAGATTCGACCACCACTAAAAAGAAAGAAAAAGAATCCAAAGGTTAAATAACAATAAGGCTTGCAAAGATAGTCGAAAAAGAAAAAGAAAAAAAAAAAAAAAAAAAAAAAAAAAAAAAAAAAAAGGCCGGAATGACGCATGTTAAGAGTACATGTAGAAAGGGTTATTTGGTTAGGTGCATTGCATCCAACGTGCTATAACAGATCTGTCAAACTCGGTGAACTAACAAGTTTGTTGCATTTCCAGAAAGTTTAGCAGTTGGTTTGACAGAATATACTGGCCAACCATCACTACCGTACTAGATCCAAAGGACCGGTTACAGTAAGCATGTCTAGTTCTGGCAAGAGTCTCGAGGAAGAAAAATCCGAGCTACAAATCATGAAAGAAGAGGTAGACCGGTTAAAACAACAGATAACAGAGATGCACCTGGCCTGGGCCAGGGAACAGTCTTCACCAAACCGCCCTACTCTCGCCTCGGCTCCGGAACATCCGCCCATCGATCCTTCAACAAGCGCCCCAAGCTATCCTTACTTTCAGGGGGAAAACCCATATGCCACCCACATTCCACCAGCCAAACCAAATCCTCCTCCGGTCACCCCTGTTTTTGTGGCCCCTCCACCTGCTCCTCTGCAAAGGCCGGCCAGCGAGCCATATGTTCGGATCCATGACAACTCTTACTATCCTCCAGAGCCTACTTTCAGGGCTCCTGAACCACAATCACATACACCTCACTGGGATAATCCGGCAGAACCGGAAAAACACTTCCAAAGTTCGAAACACGAGGAAGTTGTCAGAAAAGTTAAAAGCCTGGAGCAGTCCTTCAGGAACATGCACGGTTTGGGCAACCAGGTCAGCGTCGCCTATAAGGATCTGTGTCCATTTCCGGACGTCCAGTTGCCGGCAGGGTTTAAAATGCCCAAATTCGACCTATACGAGGGGCATGGTGACCCAGTGGCCCACCTGCGAGGGTTTTGCAGTAAAATGAGAGGGCCGGAGGACGGGACGAGCTTCTGATAGCTTACTTCGGTCAGAGTCTGGGAGGATCTGCGCTGGAGTGGTACACTAGACAGGATCCCAGTAGATGGTTTACGTGGGATGATTTGGCTCAAGCTTTTATCGGCCAGTTCCAATACAATCTTGAGATAATCCCCGACCGCCTATCATTGCTAAAATTAGAGAAGAAGCCTGCTGAAAGCTTCACGGGAATTTGGTTTCCGATGGAGGGAACAGGCGGCCAGGGTGGATCCACCGATGAGAGAGAGCGAGATGGTGGATTACTTCTTGCAGACATTAGAGCCCACCTACTTCGGACATCTGGTAACGTCCGTAGGTAAATCATTCACCGAGGTGATAAAAATGGGGGTATGATCGAGGAAGGTTTGAAGGCCAACAAGATCATGAGTTACTCAGCACTGAAAGCCACCACTCAGGCTATCCAAAGTGGTACTGGAGGAGTACTGGGGAAAAAGAGGAGAGAGGAAGTTGCGGCCGTCGAGTCCGGGGCATGGTTCAGAAATAGAGGCCCCGCACCCCAATGTAGCCCACCCCAACCTCACCACCAAAACTACTCTCACAACCCATATAGCCACCCGCAACATTACTATCCCGCACCTGATCCCCATTTTACTGTCCACCATGCACAATCCTATTCCGCACCTCCTGTTCATGCACCGTGGCGTGCACCGAACCCCCAGAACAATCATCCACCCCCAAGAGCTTACAGAAACCCCTCGGGCGCGAGTTTCCGTCCGAACCAAGCATTCAGGGGCGACAGGGCGCCGAGGCCAAAGACTTTCACTCCCTTAGGAGAGTCTTACACCAGTCTGTTCCACCGGTTGAAGCAAGTAGGTTTGCTAAATCCGGTTGAAGCTAAGCTGCCAAACCCTCTTCCGAAGAACCTGGACCATTCAGTAAATTGTGCCTACTGCTCGGGATGTCCGGGACATGATACAGAAAAGTGTTGGAGGTTGAAGACGGCCATCCAGGAGCTCATTGACACCCGCAGGATCGAGGTCCAGACTCCAACAGAGCCCAACATCAACCAAAACCCGCTTCCGACTCATCATGAGACCAATATGATCGAGTTGGTACGGGCGGAGGAAGGAAAGGAGAAAGCCTCTCAGACTGTAATGATGATTAAGTCTAGCGGGGCAGGAACGAGAAAAGGACCAAGCCTTGATGAGTCGCCCAGTTGCAAGAAGGACATACCAGGAGAATCGGAAGCAGGAAAGGAAAGTGTGAACGAAGTACCGGTGAAGCCGGCCAAGATAGTTGTACCAGGGGCAGCAATCAAGCCCATCCTGACAGTAGCAGGCGTTCGAATGGATCCTTTCATCATCCAACCGGCAACACAGCTGCCAGTAACTGATAGCCGGGCTGTCCCATGGAATTATGCTCGGATTACAACGACCTACAGAGGAAAGGAGGTGAAAGAGGAAGTTTGTGAAGCCCGAGGGTTGACCCGCTCGGGGAGATGTTTTGCCCCTGCGGAATTGAGGAAGACCACTCCGGCAGTATTGAAAAAGCCGGTCACTGATGAAGAAGCGGAAGAATTCTTGAAAAAGATGAAGCTGCACGACTACTCCGTCTTAGAGCAATTGAAGAAGACTCCGGCGCAAATATCATTGCTATCCTTGCTGATACATTCTGAAGAACATCGGCAAGCATTGATGAAAGTCCTGAATGAGGCACATGTACCGGATAAAATCTCGGTGAGCCATTTGGAGAAGATCACCAATAGGATCTTCGAAGCAAATCGGATCACCTTCACCGATGACGAGTTGCCTGAGGAAGGCACTGAGCATAACAGGGCTTTGTATCTTACGGTGAAGTGTGAAGAGGCGGTGGTTACCAAAGTCTTGGTCGATAATGGGTCCAGTGCTAACATTTGTCCTCTCTCTACACTGGGCAAATTAAAAGTAGACATCGGCAGGGTACGCGAGAACAGGGTATGTGTTCGAGGGTTCGACGGAGGAGGTAAAGCGTCGGTTGGTGACATAGTGCTAGTCTTGACAATTGGGCCAGTGGAGTTCACCATGGAATTCCAGGTGCTGGACATGGTGGTGTCATATAACCTCCTAATAGGGCGACCATGGATTCATGCCGCGAGAGCAGTTCCATCCAGCTTACACCAACTCGTCAAGTTTGAGTGGGACCAACAGGAGATCGTCGTCCATGGAGAGAACGATCCACAATCAGGCACCATCATTCCCTTTGTTGAAACAGAAGAAGATGTCGGGCCGTGGGTATATCAGGTCTGCGATGTGGTGTCCGCCCACCGAGTTCCGGAAGGGGAATGCATTCCCGGCGACAGAACAATTACTGCGGATGTTATGGTGGCGCATGAAATGTTGCGATATGGTTTCGTACCCGGTAAAGGTCTAGGTGCATCTCTGCAAGGAATCATACAACCGGTATCGGTGGTCGAGAACTTGGGAACCTTCGGCTTGGGATTCCAGGCCAACCTCAGAGGACATCCGGCGAGCAAAGAAGAGTAAGCAGAAGACATGGGTGCTCTCAAAACCTGTTCCACGCCTTTCCCAATCTTTTATCAGGTCCGGAGCAAGAGGACATCCAGCGCCAAAGATTCCCGGTCCTACGGTCAGGCCAGACGAAGAGTTCTTCAGGAAGTTCGAAAACCTATTCACGGATGTATGTATGCTCGAAGATGGTGAAGGATCCAGTCATGCCGAGATACAATTTGTGGGACCAAAGGCAAAACTGAATAACTGGAAGGCTACTCCTCTCCCTGTCCGGAAGGAGTCTTGGTAGTTTGTCTTGGATTGTTTTCTTTCGAAATTTTGTATTGGGGGCTTGTCCCCGGAGTAAAATCCCTTTGTTTTTAGTTCATTTTTGATTTAAGTTTGCAGTTTGTTTTCCCTTTGTACAATTCCCATTAATGAAATGTGGTTCCTTCGCGTCTAATTTTGTTTATCTTTTTCCTTCTTTTTACTTTTCTGAACAGCCTTCTTGCAACTGATCTTAATGATATGGCGTGCTTAAAGATTAATCAACCCAGTCTAGAAGGTCAATCGGGTTTGGAAATAATAACACATGAAATAAGAAGTGACGAGAGTGAGTCAGAGTACGGCGATGATGAAGCCGTAGAGGAAATCGGTGAAGAATTAAGTCACTTCGAGGAAAAACCCAAACCGAACTTAAATGATACTGAGGCCGTTAATCTAGGGAATGCTGATGACGTCAAAGAAACCCGGATAAGTGTCCATATTGAACCCAATTTGAGAGAAGAGCTGATCAAAACACTCATGGAGTTTAAAGACATTTTCGCATGGTCGTACGACGACATGCCAGGACTCAGCACTGATCTAGTGGTTCATAGATTACCCACTGATCCGGCATATCCTCCCGTCAAGCAAAAACTGCGAAAATTCAAGACGGAGATGAGTGTGAAGATCAAGGAGGAGGTAACCAAGCAGTTGCAGGCGAAAGTCATTCGTGTCACTCGATACTCGGAATGGTTGGCTAACGTAGTACCGGTGCCAAAGAAAGACGGAAAGATCAGAGTATGCGTGGACTATCGCAATCTCAACAAGGCAAGTCCTAAGGATAATTTCCCACTTCCCAATATCCATATCCTGATTGATAATTGCGCCGGACGCGAAATTGGATCCTTTGTGGACTGTTATGCGGGATATCATCAGATTTTGATGGATGAAGAGGACGCAGAAAAGACGGCTTTTATCACACCGCGGGGGACTTATTGCTACCGAGTGATGCCGTTTGGTTTGAAGAATGCAGGAGCAACATATATGAGGGCGATGACTACGGTATTCCATGACATGATACACAAGGAAATTGAGGTGTACGTGGACGATGTGATCATAAAATCTAGGCGTCAAGAAGACCATGTTGCTGACCTCAGGAAGTTCTTTCAAAGACTTCGAAGATACGACATCAAGCTCAATCCGGCCAAATGCGCATTTGGAGTTCCATCAGGAAAGCTGCTAGGATTCATCGTCAGCCGACGGGGCATTGAGTTGGACCCTTCCAAAATCAAGTCCATTCAGGAGTTACCCCCGCCGAAGAATAAAACAGAGGTAATGAGTCTGTTGGGAAGGTTGAATTACATCGGTAGGTTTATTGCCCAGCTTACGGCAACTTGTGAACCCATATTCCGCCTATTGAAGAAAGACGCTGCGATAGAATGGACGGCAGAATGTCAGGAAGCGTTTGACCGGATCAAAGGGTATCTGTCAAATCCACCCGTACTAGTTCCGCCTGAGCCAGGTAGACCCCTGATTCTTTATCTGACGGTCTTGGAGAATTCGTTTGGCTGCGTACTGGGGCAGCATGATCTTACTGGCAGGAAGGAACGGGCCATTTACTACCTCGGTAAGAAGTTCACAGTCCACGAGGTCAAGTACACTCATCTAGAAAAGACATGTTGCGCCCTGACTTGGGTAGCCCAAAAGCTGAAACACTACTTGTCTTCTTACACCACTTACCTCATTTCGCGCCTGGATCCGTTGAAGTATATTTTCCAGAAACCTATGCCTACAGGGAGGTTGGCAAAATGGCAAATATTACTTACGGAGTTCGACATCATATACGTGACAAGGACGGCTATGAAAGCTCAAGCCCTGGCCGATCACTTAGCTGAAAATCCCGTTGATGACGAATACGAACCTTTGAGGACGTATTTTCCAGACGAAGAAGTATTGCAAATTGATGGGTTGGAATTAACCGAGGATCCATGGTGGAAGCTTTTCTTCGACGGAGCGGCGAACGCAAAAGGAGTCGGAGTAGGGTCTGTGCTTATCTCTGAAACAGGACATCATTATCCTGCTACTGCTCAACTGCGTTTTCATTGCACCAATAATATGGCTGAGTACGAGGCATGTATCTTGGGGTTGCGATTAGCGGTGGACATGGATGTACAGGACGTCTCGGTCTTGGGGGACTCGGACCTTCTGGTACATCAGATTCAGGGAGAATGGGAAACCAGAGATTTAAAGCTTATCCCATATCGTCAGTGTTTGCATGATTTGACCAAACGCTTTCGATCGGTAGAATTCAGGCACATCCCAAGGATGCATAATGAGGTTGCCGACGCCTTGGCTACTTTAGCGTCAATGCTACATCACCCGGACAAGGTTCGTGTCGATCCGTTACATATCCATATCCGGGATCAACATGCTTATTGTAATGTGCTAGAGGAAGAGGTGGATGGTGAGCCGTGGTTTCATGATGTCAAGGAGTACCTCAGGTTAGGAGTATACCCAGAGCAAGCAACTGGAGATCAAAAGCGAGCTATTCGGCGGTTGGCGAACGGATTTTTCCTTAGTGGAGGGGTGCTGTATAAAAGAACCCCAGATTTGGGATTGTTGAGATGTATAGATGCAGGTCAAGCCACAACGGTGATGACAGATATACACTCGGGAGTTTGCGGACCACACATGAGCGGATACGTATTGGCAAAGAAGATTCTTCGAGCAGGATACTATTGGCTCACTATGGAGCGGGATTGTATAAGTTTCGTGCGAAGATGCCATCAGTGTCAGATACACGGAGATTTGATTCATTCTCCGCCGACCGAATTGCATACAATGTCCGCACCATGGCCGTTTGTCGCATGGGGTATGGATGTTATTGGACCTATTGAGCCTGCCGCTTCCAACGGTCATAGGTTCATTCTGGTAACGATTGATTATTTTACCAAGTGGGTAGAGGCCAAAACATTCAAATCAGTGACCAAGAAGGCGGTAGTGGACTTCGTACACTCCCACATCATCTGCAGGTTTGGAATTCCAAAGATGATCATTACGGATAACGGTGCAAATCTTAACAGTGGATTGATGAAAGAGGTATGTCAACAGTTCAAGATTACACACCGAAATTCCACACCGTATCGCCCAAAAGCAAATGGTGCGGTCGAGGCAGCAAAACAAGAACATAAAGAAGATATTGAGGAAGATGATAGAAGGGTCTAGGCAGTGGCATGAAAAGTTACCATTTGCGTTGTTGGGTTATCGCACTACCGTCCGGACTTCGGTAGGTGCAACTCCTTACTTGTTGGTATACGGGACTGAAGCAGTAATACCCGCAGAAGTTGAGATTCCATCCCTCCGAATCGTCGCTGAAGCCGAGATTGATGACGACGAGTGGGTCAAAACCCGATTAGAGCAATTAAGCTTGATCGATGAAAAGAGATTGACAGCAGTATGTCACGGCCAATTGTATCAAAAGAGAATGGCGAGAGCATATAACAAGAAGGTACGTCCCAGGAGATTTGAAGTGGGACGGCATGTGCTGAAGAGAGTTCTACCCCATCAGGCCGAAGCGAAAGGCAAGTTCGCTCCAAATTGGCAGGGACCTTTTGTGGTGACTAGAGTATTATCCAACGGCGCTCTATGTTTGACCGATGTCGAGGGAAGATGCACCGATATGGCTATCAATTCTGATGCAGTTAAGAGATATTATGTGTAATTCTTTGATGCGTTTGTCAACGTTTGGTTTCGTTTGTGTGTATTTGGCATTTTTCGGAGAATGAAATGACAGAGGCAATTTTTCTACTACCCAAACACTTTAACCTTTGTTTCCCCATTTGAGCCTTAATTATTCTTTCATATACCCTCTTTCGGAATCATCAAGGAAGATGTGTAACAGAATAGAAAAGAAACAAAGAAGTAATACAAGAAAAAGTGAACTACGTTCGACCTGATTCCTCAAAAAGGATACGTAGGCGCCACATGGCTCGGTCATAATAAAATAAAGATCAAAAATCCCCCAAGCAACAAAACTGGGGCAGAAGTCATTGTTTTCGTTGGAAAGATAGTGTGGATTCCGAAAGTTGTAATAAGCTAACCGTCGAGGCTAAACCTCTTTCTTCAGGCCTCACGCGCAGAAACCATATTAAGAACCAGGAAGACCTCTCGATCAGTATTTGAAAAGTGCCAAGTCATGTGAATGGAGGCCAAGAGTGACATCCCGACCCTCGATTGAATCCAGGATGCACAAGCCGAAAGGGGATAACGCTCTAGAGGGAATCTCAGGGGTGATACCCCGCCGCAAGGAAAGAAAGCATAAATGAGAGAGTCTTAACGGTGAAAACCCTCGCGGGCACCTTAAGGCGAAAGAAGTTGAGAGAAGTAAAATGAGAGAGTCTTACGGTGAAAACCTTTACGGGCACCTTAAGGCGACGGGAGACAGAGAGAAATGAGAGAATCTCATTAGTAAGAACCTTTGGAAGGGCACTGTGAGGTGGCAGGACGAGATGGTTACAAGATGTCTGCATGAGACAAGGTTGGGACATCCGTTTACCCCTAGCAGGACGCGGTATCAGAAAGTGATTGACACGAATAGACTGGGTAGTTTAATCTCAAAGGCGCGGCATAACATTGGATCAGGCACACATTCAGATAAGTTTTCCTATTTTTTGAGTTCAGAAAAGTTTTTCTCTTCTTTTGTCATTTGCGGTCAGTATTCTTTTCTTTTTCTTTCATTTTTCGAAAATTGATTTTTTAAAGCTTACTACCAAGTCTCCCAAAGCAGTATATTGAAAGTGAATAGGCATGGAACAAGGCAATGAGACAGAAGTCGTTACGATAGTGAGATTGGGATGACAGGCTGAGTGGAAGGTTCGCAAGAATTATGGAGTATGATGGACACATGTGGCATGTCCGAAAGATGATTTCACGCAACGGATCACCGGCTAAAAAGAGTCGGACCAAACCAAAGAGTGGAATAAAAGGAAAAGATGAGAGGTCGTCCGTGTAAAAAGCATCTTCCCAAGCAAGCGTCAACGTCGTCCTCAAAGTTCGAGAAAGGCCAAGCAGCTGAAAGAGAATGGCCTCAACAAGAGTGGCACGACCACTCGCGGCATTTTGAAACTAACAATTTTTCTTTGATTTAAAGCAGGAAAAAGGGTCCGATGGCAGAAAAGCATACCGTCCAGAAGTTTATCACACTGGGGCAGAAAATTTTCTCCTGTTGCGAAAATTTTCTGGAAAGCAAGACTCAGAGGATAAGTGTAGAAAGCAGCACAAGACGGGGCGATCTTTGAGCCGGGTATCATCCCCAACAGTTATTGGAAAAAGAAAAAATGGCTTCAAGATTCCCCCAGCAGTATTACGTCCTATAATTTGATCAAGGAAACAAAAGCGTGAGTCCCACAGGAGGTATGGGAAGAAGGAAGAGCATGAGGGGCGAAGGAAACAAAGAATACTTCCTCAGCAGCATCATCGCCAGCAGGCGAGTAAACAGTTCCAAAAAAAAAAAAAAAAAAAAAAAAAAAAAAAAAAAGTTCCAAAAAATATCCCCAGCAGCCAGAAGAAAAGTAACACGACCTAAGGGAAAGCAATTCCAAGACAGGATAATTCGGAAGAGAATGTGTTCCGAGAGGTAACGCAGGAACAAGGATAGGGTACGAGAGGCAAAGGAAGGTAATCAAGATAGGAGGAAAATCAGTGAGTTGTAGTTGAAGTCAGGGAGCCCGCCTGGAGAATGGAGTGGCGATTGAATTTTGAAGTTGTAGTTGAAGTCAGGGAGCCCGCCTGGAGAATGGAGTGGCGATTTAATGTTGAAGTAGTAGTTGAAGTCGGGAAGCCCGCCTAGAGAATGGAGTGGCGATTTAATGTTGAAGTAGTGGTTGAAGTCAGGAAGCCCGCCCGAAGAATGGAGTGGCGATTTAATTTTGAAGTAGTAGTTGAAGTCGGGAGCCCGCCCGGAGAATGGAGTGGCGATTTCATTTTGAAGTTGTAGTTGAAGTCGGAAGCCCGCCCGGAGAATGGAGTGGCGATTTAATGTTGAAGTAGTAGTTGAAGTCGGGAGCCCGCCCGGAGAATGGAGTGGCGATTTAATTTTGAAGTTGTAGTTGAAGTCGGAAGCCCGCCCGGAGAATGGAGTGGCGATTTAATTTTGAAGTAGTAGTTGAAGTCAGGAAGCCCGCCCGGAGAATGGAGTGGCGATTTAATTTTGAAGTAGTAGTTGAAGTCAGGAAGCCCGCCTGGAGAATGGAGTGGCGATTTAATTTTGAAGTTGTAGTTGAAGTCAGGGAGCCCGCCTGGAGAATGGAGTGGCGATTTAATTTTGAAGTTGTAGTTGAAGTCAGGAAGCCCGCCTGGAGAATGGAGTGGCGATTTAATTGTTGAAGTAGTAGTTGAAGTCAGGAAGCCCGCCTGAAGAATGGAGTGGCGATTTAATTTTGAAGTAGTAGTTGAAGTCAGGAAGCCCGCCTGGAGAATGGAGTGGCGATTTAATTTTGAAGTTGTAATTGAAGTCAGGGAGCCCGCCTGGAGAATGGAGTGGCGATTGAATTTTGAAGTTGTAGTTGAAGTCAAGAAGCCCGCCTGAAGAATGGAGTGGCGATTTAATTTTGGAGTAGTAGTTGAAGTCAGGGAGCCCGCCTGAAGAATGGAGTGGCGATCTGTTTTAATTTGGTAGAAGAAAGCGGTAGAATGTAACAGAAATCTCCGGCATGAATCCAAGTTCATAAGAAGAGAAGAAGCATCAGAAGGAACGCCAAGTCAGACAAGATGGCAAGGAGCGCGACAAGATCAAGTTAAAAAGGATAGATAAGAACTTGTAGTACTGTAACTTAGTCTAGCTTCTTGTTTTTGTTGCTTAGCGCGGTGTAACAAGGAAATCAGCTAAGCAGTGGTAACAGCAGTAACAGCGGCAACAGCAGTAACAGCGAGATCGCAACAGGCATGGTAGTCCCAGCTACCAGAACTTCCCGAACTACATTGACCTGATTCCCTTCTAGCCAGGGATATGTAGGAGACCTTCTGAAGCAAAGGTTCGGTCAAACTTTTCCAAAAAAATGCTTCATACGGAGTGCTCCAACGGGCAAAAATCGCTCGTATCCGCTCACTTATCTTTGCACGAAAACTCTTCATGTTTCCGCGCAAAGAGGGGCAGTTGTGAGCACGTGATTTTTGCCCTACATGAGAATTATTCCCAAAAAATTTAAAATAAAATAGTTTTGTGTTGAGTGTGGTTTTTTGTGATTTTTGTCATTTTTCTCTTATTATTTGCATCTGTTGCGTGTGCATGTCTATTAGTTAAATTAATATAAAATATAAAAAATGTTTGCATTTTTTTTATATTTGTAATTTAGAGTAATTAAGTTTGTTATAGAAAAATGAAAATCATAAAAAATGATAATGTAGTTTTGCATTTTTAAACACTTAATGTCCAAATTGTGCGATTTTATTTTTTGCTATTTGATTGCATGATGATTGTTATTGAGAGTTAATTAGCATTTTTAATAAGTTAATTTGGTTCTATAGGTTAATTTGGGATTGTTAAAATTTTTAGTTTTAATTAATTGTTTAAATAAAGGAAAAGAAAAAAAAAAGAGAAACAAAAAAGAACAAGAATAAAGAGAAAATCGGAATGGACTCAAAGGGGCCAAACCCAGTCCAAAACCGGGCCCAATCGAATTATTCCAAACCCAGTCCGACTCACTTTTAATCCTGGTCGTCCATTTCAAATTGATCCGATGGCCAAGATTCACCTCTACTACCCGTTTAGGAAGCATTCATCTGGGCCGTTTAACTAAGTTGATCCAACGGCCAGCACCTCACCCCCACAACCCGAGTTTGCCCGACCCATATCCATACAAAAACCCGCCCGGTCTCAAACCTACTCGAACGACCCCGTTTAGTTAAGTAGGTTGATCCAAGCCGTCAATCTTAATCGATCCAACGGCCTGGATCAAATCCTTTGGTTGGTATATATTCCTAAACCACACACCCGCCCCCCTAAACCCCCCCTCGTCTTCGTCGTCTTAGAGACGCTCAGACCTCGCCGTCCATCGCCGTGCGCCGCCCGCCGGAAATCGCCTCACGGCGGTTCCGGTAGGCCAACGGCCACCAAATTAACACCAACCCTTCTCCTC
This sequence comes from Nicotiana noctiflora, assembly GCA_032618575.1. NCBI lineage: Eukaryota > Viridiplantae > Streptophyta > Magnoliopsida > Solanales > Solanaceae > Nicotiana > Nicotiana noctiflora. The sequence continues at coordinate 35,078 of JASVEL010004176.1, read as the reverse complement.
ACATCCCTCTCTTCGAATCCGGCCTCCGTTAGGCTCGAATATCGCTTGAGCGTCTCGAATATTCGTTCGAAGGTCGCCGGAATTTGACATTCATGCCAAACCTCACCAAAATCACACCATAGCTTCCCCTCGCCTCCCTCATACCCCCACCGGCCTTGGTTTAGCTCGAATCTTACCAGGGTTGTAAAAGCCCCAAATCTCGGCCATGAACCCTAGATGCCGATTTCTTCCTAATTGAGGTCTAATAGACCTTAATTGGGATGTTTTCATTATTGAAAACATCTCAATTAAGGTCCATTGGCCTCAAAAACGAAGAACCCAAGTCCAAGTTGAATCCCAAGTTCGAATTGAACCCAAGACAGGTCCGGGTCCGTTCAAATGCAGAGTTGGTCTTCTCTTATGGTATTTCTTCCTTTATTTCTTCATATTCCATTTGTTAATCAATTGAATTTTGTCCTCGTGCTTTAGTTTTTCAGTTTTTGTTCTTCATCCCCAAAGACTTTTATTTGGTCAAGTTGTATTCTGTTAATTGTTCGAATATGTTTGTCATAGGATAGTTATTCGTTTCGCTTGGCGTCGTCGAATATTTGGATTTCATTTTTTGCCGAGACTTTCAGAATCACTGTTTGGATAATTGATTTATTACCATTGTTATATGTTGTAGTTGATTAAATGTCGTCGATTAGCTGCATAGGTTAATTTGTTTGATATCCCAGACAGTGAATAACACTTTTGAATTGAATTGGAGTGTTTGTTTGAGACTGAACTTAGGATGGGAATTAGCTGACTAGGAAATTAGGTGTTAGCCTCTTTGAAATATCCCTGGTGCCCTGCACATGAAGCTGGACAGTGGAGTCTGCTGTCACTGCAGGGCACTTAGCCTTGTCTGGGCAGAAACCATAGTTAACTAATAAAGTCCATACATGGACAAGGGATAGTGGAAGTTCAGGGACAGTGGGCTGGAAACAGAGAGGGGATGGGCTGGGCAAAGAGAGGGATGGGCAGATGTATTCCCTGATGCTTTTTGGCCCTGATAAGTGGTGGTTTCAGCCATAAAAGGGGAGAGAGAGAATACATTGACAGGGATTCATACACACACTTAGAGAGCAAAAGATATACATAGATACATACAGACAGTGAGAGTAAAAGGGAGACAGTAGACAGAGATAGATTTTGAGCATTGGAAGATTTCAATTTTCTAATCAGTTAGAGAGAGTTTAATCACTCCTTAGAGAGTATTTTTGAGAGCCTGAAAGCATCCAGTTGCTAGAACATCATAGTTATGTTAGGATTGACCTTGAATAAAATAATGAGATGAGCCTCGCCAAACAAAAATACACAATTGCGGGGCCCTCGAATTAATTGTTATAAAAATTTAGACCCGGAAGGACCGTTTAATAAATTTCACGGTCTTTCCCGAAGTTAACAAAGACGATAGACTCTTTAGGCATGATTTGTAAACAAAATTACTTTCCTAAATACGGGTGTGCATTTATGTGACCCAAATCTTACTCTCGACGAAACTGAAATACATTAAAGTCACAGGCGTACCGGTTGCGGTGTGGCTCGAAATGTATTTTCGTGACGTCGCAATTCTTCTAAAATTGAAAAGCGGAACATTAAAAGCACCTAGTTAAAATATATAAAGAAATCAGATAAAAACAAAAATTGCAGTTGAGCGACCGTGCTAAAACCACGGAATCCGGGAGTGCCTAACACCTTCTCCCGGGTTAACAGGAATTCCTTATCCAGGTTTCTAGTTTCGCAGACTACATTATAGAGTCATAAAATTTCCTCGGTTCGGGATTAAATCGGTGACTTGGGACACCATTATTTTTCCAAGTGGCGACTCTGAATAATTAAATAAATTAATCCCGTTTCGATTGTCCTTTAATTGGAAAAACTCCCTCGCGCCCTCGCGGGTAAGCGTAAAAAAGAGGTGTGACACGGGCCGTTAATTCTTTATTGGGTTATCGGTATTGGGTTATTGGGTTAATGGTTCGGCAACGGGGTAAAAAAAATTATTGGGTTATCGGTTCGTTCTCGGTTTGTATTTTTGTTATTGGGTAAAAACCGATAACTCAATAAGAATGAAGTAATTTACTAATCTACCCTTAAGTATATACTAGAGTTTTATTTTACTAATTTCCTTCTCTCTTCAGTTCACTCTCTCTTTGTCTCTCTCGTTGTATTTCCGCCGCAGCCCCCAACTCCAAACAGTGAATCGCATCGTGTAACGCCATACGCCTGAGACTCAACTCTCAAGCCCATCACCGGTTCTCCGCCAGACGCCACGCCAGTGCCTGAGCCTCACCAGTTCTCCGCCAGTCACATCGACTCATTCCCTCACTCGTCAATCGCATCGTGCAAATTTTGGCTCAAGATTTTTTGTTTGCTTCTTGTTAATTGTTCTGTTTGCTCAAGATTTTTGCTTCTGATTTTTACCTCTGTTTGCTTCTGATTTATGTTTTTTGTTTGCTAACAGCCAGTCTTTGGTGTCTTCTCTACTCATGTGAAATTTATGGTTAGAGGAGTAGCAATTTTTTGATATCCAGTTTGAGTAATTGAGCACTTTTAATTTTAGTTTTATCTTATCGGGTAAACCAATAACCGAACCGATAAGGATCAATAACCGATAAGCCGATAACCGATAACTAATATCTTATAGGTTTTGTTATCGGGTTATGATATTTGTAAACCGATAACCAAAAGGCAAACCCGATAATTTCCAAAACCGAACCGAACCGACCGATGCCCACCCCTAGAGCCCATTTTGACATAAGAAATTTTTTCTTTTTCTTTTTTCTTTCCAAAAACTTTTTACTTTTTTTCGAAATCAGTGTTTGATCATAAAATTTTCAATTTTTATTTGAAGATGCATTTTAAAAATTTTAAAATTCAATAAACTCCAAAAATCTATTTTTCAAAATTTTCATTCAAATCACTCACAAACTTAAAAAATATAAGGATTTTCACTTGAAAATCACCCCCAAGGATTTGTTTTTTCTTTTTCTTTTTTTCAAAAACTTTTTACTTTTTTTCGAAATTAGTGTTTGATCATAAAATTTTCAATTTTTATTTGAATATGCATTTTAAAAATTTTTGAAATTTAAAAAACTCCAAAAATCTATTTTTCAAAATTTTCATTCAAATCACTCACAAACTTAAATACCTAAGGATTTTCACTTGAAAATCACCCCTAAGGATTTTTCTTTTTCTTTTTTTTTTCAAAAGCTTGTTACTTTTTTCGATATCAGTGTTTGATCATAAAAATTTTAATTTTTATTTGAAGATGCATTTTGAAATTTGAAAAACTCCAAAAATTTATTTTTTAAAATTTTCATTCAAATCACTCACAAACTTCAAAAACCTAAGAATTTTCACTTGAAAATCACCCCTAAGGATTTTTCTTTTCTTTCTTTTTTTCAAAAACCTTACACTTTTTTCAGAAATGAGTGTTTGATCATAAAATTTTTAATTTTTATTTGAAGATGCATTTCAAAAATTTTTGAAATTTGAAAAACTCCAAAAATCTATTTTTCAAAATTTCATTCAAACCACTCACAAACTTCAAAAACAACCTAAGGATTTTCACTTGAAAATCACCCCCCCCCCTCACCCAACCCAATTTTAGAATTTTACAGTTCTTATGTCCAAACGCCCACTTAAAGCAGTCTATTTCATGAATGTGTGATTAAAGTTGCAACTATTTGTTAAAATTGTTACTTTAATACAACGCTTATTAAACACATATATAAATTTCCCACCATTTTTATTATAAATTTCGAGTTTTTTCATTGAAAAATATTGTGTAAATTGTAATCTAAAGTTCATTTAAAATATACATTAGTGAATTATTTTAGAATTTTTTTATGATATCTACACTACTTCTCATACTATTAGTATTTGTTGATATTACGTGCAATGAATATACATTTAAAATGTTCTCGTTCGTTTTGTTTTCAATCATGTAATAGAGTTTTGTGTAAGTGAACTTACATGCTTGATTACCCTTATAACTTTATTTTACTTCAACATAATATTCATTTGTTCTAATTCCTATAGGTAAGTCTCTATCATATGTTTTGAGAAAATGGAGAAAGAAATCATTAGACAAAGGTTGATGATCTAGAAGATAAAAATTTACAAAACACTTTAAGAAAAATGAAGTTTATGGTGGTATTAGGAAGGAACCAAATAGGTGATGGTATAAGAAATTAAAAGGAAACTTCATATGAAGGTGTCTTATCTCCTTCACAACTTTTCATATTCTAATAATTCTTAATTAAGTCTTAGAAATTGAGGGCATAGATGGAAGATAAGGAGTTGAGGCATTTTAAAGAGCAGATCATGGATTGAGTATCGATATTTTTGGTCATGTGGGCTAATAAGTAGATATGGGGAATTTGCAATCGTACCCTATATTTGTGCCACCTTTTAACCTATATCTACTTTGCAAAAAAAATAAAAAATTACAAGCATACCCCCTTTACAATCAACTTCAGACTTATCGGGTCTAAAGTTAAAGAAATTAGTCTGAAATGAAAAAAATTGTATTTCAAATGCACTTAAGGCAAAATAGGTTTGAAGTGCAACCAATAGTTTCATGCACCTAAGACTAATAAGTCTCAAGTGTGAAATTACACTTTAGATGCACTTTAAGGCCAATAAGTCTAAAGCGAAAAACTGCACTTCGGATGCACTTAAGGCCAAAAAGTATGAAGTGCAACATACATTTTCATTCACTTAAGGCCAATAAGTCTGAAGTGTAACAAACGTTTTCATTCACTTAAGGCCAATAAGCCTGAAGTGAAAAATTACACTTCAGATGCATTTAAGGCTAAAACGATCGAAGTGCAACAAACGTTAAGGACAATAAGTCTAAAGTGAAATTGGCACTTCAGATGCACTTAAGGCCAAAAGGTCTAAAGTTCAACAACCATTGTGCCACACTTAAGGCCAATAAGTCTGAAGTAAAAGTTACACTTTAGATGCAGTTAAAGCCAAAAGGTCTGAAGTGCAACCAATATTTTTATGCACTTAATACCAAATAGAACTGAAGTGCAAATTGCTAGAAACAAAAATTTGTCTTCGAATTATAACAATTCAATATACGATTTAATACTTAAATCTACTACAAATGAGCTCAAATTTGAAACATAACCTCCAAATATCACCAGGAACAAACCCAATCATCAATTTGTCAAAACAATATCAAATCTAATGAATCCATTTTACAATTAAGAAAAAGAAGAAGAAAAAACTTAAGCAATAATAGAAAATAAAGCGTCATAACAACTTATCATTGTAAAAAACAAATTTGAAATTGCAAAAAACAAATTTAAGGTAAAAAAATATTTTTTTTGCGGGGGAAGGGTGGGGGTGGTAGGGGGTGGGTGGGGCTGGGGCTGGGTGGTGCAGAAAAAAGGAAAAACAAAAATTTAAAATTGCAAAAAAAAAAAGTTAAGGTAAAAAATATTTTTTTTGTGGGGGGTGGGGTAGTAGGGTGGATGAAAAAACTAAAAATTAAAAAAAATTTATTTTTGGAGAGGGCGTAGGGTAAGTTGGTGAGGGTGAGAAATGTTGAGAAGGAGTTTTGGAAAATGTTTTCCCTTCTTTTAATAAGGAAAATATTTTCCTCCAATTGGAGGAAAATGAATTGATAGAGAAAATATTTTCCAAAATAATTAAGTCAATCAAAAATAGAAAAATTAAAAAATATTTTTCAGAAAATATTTTCCTTCGTATCAAACACACCCTTAAAGTAAAATATAGAACAAACCATGTGTTAAGAATAGAATTCTACTTGGAGTGAATGTCTATCTTGTGGAGAGTTTTACTTTGTGACTAAGTCATATTTCTCCTATAAATAGAGGGGTCTTACCCCATTGTAAATCATCCCAAAATTCAATAAGAATTTCCTCTCTCTCTTTCTCTGCAATATTGATCTTCTTCTTTTATTATTTCATAACACGTTATCAGCACGAGACTCTACCATCTCAAGAAACTCTTTCAGAAGATTAAGGTAATTTTTCTCCTCTTTTAATTATGACTGACATTATGAAAAGAAAGTTCGTTGCCCTTGAAATTTCGGGCAAGAACTATATGACATGGGTGTTGGATGCTGAAATCCACTTAGATGCAATGGGTCTTGGAGACGCCATTAAAGACATAAATAAAGCATCCACCCAAGATTGTGCTAAGGCCTTGATTTTCTTGCGCCATCACCTTGATGAAGGGTTGAAAATTGAATATCTCACAGTCAAAGATCCACGTATTTTGTGGAATGGCTTAAAGGAAAGATATGACAACTTAAAGTTGGTCACCCTTCCACAAGCACGATATGATTGGGCTCATCTGAGGCTCCAAGACTTCAAGTCTATTTCTGAATATAATTCTGCGATGTTCAGAATTACTTATAAATTGAAACTATGTGGAGATACTATCAGTGATTATGGTATGCTTGAGAAAATGTTTACAACGTTTCATGCCTCCAATATGGTTCTGCAACTGCAGTACAGAGAGAAAGGTTTCAAGAAGTAGTGTGAACTGATTTCTCTTCTTTTTGTGGCTGAGCGAAACAATGACTTGCAAATAACCTAAGTTAAGAGGTTATGTGAAGGCTACTTCAATTTTTTTTTCCCCAAGAAAATTGAAAACTTTATTTTTTTGTTTTTCGCAACTGACATGCTACGTTGCTAATTGTATGAAAAAAATATTTCAGCATCACAGACAAAAGGCACATGTCCATATGAACAATTACAATTCCCTTTATTATGTCACAAACACCAATACGGATTTTCACTCAATCAAGTAATCATAATTCATTCCTAAAGCCGACTTGATTAAATCTGACACATTAATTGAACAAGTCAATGAGTATATTTTTTTTATCCAATTCCGTCTGTATTTTTCTACTGTGCAAGACTATTAAGTCATTCAATGAAAAACATAATTAATTTTTTTATTACTATGTAATTGTTTGTATCATAAACAAAGTTTGTTCGAAATTGCACTATTTATTGAGTTATATATTGACTTCCCTTTGTCTCTTTTCTTTTATCTTTGAAAATACTTATATTTATTTATATTTTTTTTGTATGTCAATCTATGGGAAGCAAATATGGATATTTCACAAAGCAAACTTGAATCAAATTTCAATTGTAAAAATATTTGTTTAGTTGATTCATGTACAACACATACAATACTCAAAGAGAAGAAATATTTCTCGCATTTAAGTATGTGTAAGGCAGATGTTACTACAATTTCTGGTAGTAGTAAATTAATTGAAGGCTCTGGAAGAGCTACTATAACTCCGCCTAAGGGAACAATACTTATCATAGAGAATGCAATGTTCTCCTCCAAGTCCAAGAGGAACTTGTTGAGTTTTAAAGATATCCGCAGAAATGGATATCATATTGAGACAATAGATGAGAATAACCTTGAATATCTCATCATTACCAAAAATGCCTCTGGCCAGAAAAGGGCTATTGAGAAGTTCCCATCTTTGTCTTGTGGCCTGTATTGGACAAGAATTAGTGCAATTGAGGCACATTCTATTGTAAACCAAAAGGTTACTGATTCCAATAGTTTTGTACTTTGGCATGATCGATTGGGACACCCTGGATCAATTATGATGAGACGAATCATAGAAATCTCAAATGGGCATCCATTAAAGAATTTAAAGATTCTTTTAAATGATGAATTTTCTTGCACTTCTTGTTATCAAGGCAAGTTAATTATTAGACCATCACCAACAAAGGTTGGAATTGAGTCCCCTGCGTTTTTGGAACGTATACAAGGGGACATTTGTGGACATATTCACCCACCTAGTGGGTCGTTCCGATATTTTATGGTCTTGATAGACGCATCCTCTAGATGGTCTCATGTGTGCCTATTGTCATCTCGCAACCTCGCGTTTGCAAAATTAATGGCACAAATAATTCGATTACGGACACAATTTCCTGATAATCCAATTAAGTCTATTATACTTGATAATGCTGTCGAGTTTTCATCCCAAGCATTTAATGATTATTGCTTATCAATTGGGATAAAAGTGGAACATCGTGTAGCTCATGTTCACACTCAAAATGGTCTTGCAGAGTCTTTAATTAAACGTCTGCAATTGATAGCAAGACCGTTACTCATGAAAACAAGGCTGCCCACTTCTGTTTGGGGTCACGCCATTTTGCATGCAGCAATGCTAGTTCGTCTCAGACCGACAAATTATCATAAATATTCCCCGTTGCAATTTAGTTTTGGGTCATGAACCTAATATATCCCATTTAAGAATTTTTGGATGCGCGGTATATGTGCCTGTAGCACCGCCATATCGCACCAAAATGGGTCCGCAAAGAAGGTTAGGAATATATGTTGGGTTTGAATCGCCCTCCATTATTCGCTACCTCGAGCCATTAACGGGAGATTAATTTACTGCACGATTTGCAGACTGTCGATTCGATGAGACACTTTTCCCAAAATTAGGGGAGAAGTTGGTGAAACCAAACGGGAAATTTTGTGGAAAAATCCATCATTATCTCATCTTGATCCACGTGCCTCTATTTGTGAAAAGAGGTACAAAAGATTATTCATTTGCAGAGAATAGCAAATCAAATGCCCGATGCATTTACGGATATGAAAAGGATAACAAAATCACATATCCCTGCGGAGAATGTTCCAATCCGTATTGATGTCCCTATTGGACAATCTTCTAGTGCCATAGCTAATGAGTCAAAAGCACGACTGAAACGTGGCAGACCATTGGGTTCCAAAGATCGAAATCCTAGAAAAAGGAAAATAAATGATCAAAATGACACTATGAAAGAATCTCATGAAGAAATCCACGACTTAATAAATTCTGAGATTCATGAGGAATCCACTGAGCCCGAGACTCAAGAAAATAAGAAACTATCAATAAATCTAATCGATATTGAGACAAATTTGAATCGATTGGATATAGTGGTGGATTATGTCTTTGCATATAATGTTGCATCCGGCATTATGCAAGAAAATGAGGATCTTGAACCTCAATCTGTTGGAGAATGTCGACAAAGACTTGATTGGCCAAAATGGCAAGAAGCAATCCAATCGGAGTTGAATTCACTTGCAAAACGTGAAGTTTTTGGGCCTGTAGTCCAAACACCTAATGGTGTTAAGCCTGTTGGCTATAAATGGGTCTTTGTACGCAAGAGAAATGAGAAAAATGAGGTACAAAGATATAAGGCATGCCTTGTTGCACAAGGATTTTCACAAAGGCCTCGTGTTGATTATGAAGAGACATATTCACCCGTTATGGATGCTATAACATTCCGTTATCTCATTAGTTTTGTTGTCCGTGAAAAACTTGACATGCATTTAATGGATGTGGTTACTGCCTACCTTTACGGCTCACTTGATAATGAGATATACATGAAAATTCCCGAGGGCTTCAAAATGCCTAATAATTTAAAATCCCGGGAAATATTTTCAATCAAATTGCAAAGATCTTTGTATGGTCTAAAGCAATCAGGACGAATGTGGTATAATCGTCTTAGTGAGTATTTATTAAAGGAAGGCTATATAAATGATGCCATTTGCCCATGTGTTTTCATAAAGAAAACAACATCGGAATTTGTTGTACTTGCCGTATATGTTGATGACATAAACCTTATTGGAACTCCTATAGAACTCCAAAAGGCAATTGATTATTTAAAGAAGGAGTTCGAGATGAAAGATCTCGGAAAGACAAAATTATGTCTTGGTTTGCAAATTGAACATTTGGCAAACGGAATTTTTGTTCATCAATCTACCTACATAGAAAAGGTATTGAAACGGTTTTACATGGATGGAGCACATCCATTAAGTACTCCGATGGTTGTTCGATCACCTGATGTGAACAAAGATCCATTCCGACCTCAAGAAGAGAATGAAGAGCTACTTGGTCCCGAAGTACCATATCTTAGTGCAATTGGTGCACTAATGTATCTTGCCAATACTACAAGGCCCGACATAACTTTTTCCCAGTTAATGTCTTAGCAAGATATAGCTCTGCTCCCACAAGGAGACATTAGAATGGGATCAAACACATATTGCGGTATCTAAAAGGGACTACCGATATGGGCTTATTTTATGGCAACAATTGCAGTCCCGATCTTGTTGGTTATGCTGATGTTGGGTATTTATCCGACCCACACAAGGCTCGATCTCAAACAGGTTATGTGTTTACTTGTGGAGGCACTGCCATATCTTGGCGATCGACTAAGCAATTAATTGTGGCTACTTCATCTAATCATGCTGAGATAATTGCTATTATTGAAGCAAGTCGAGAGAGTGTGTGGTTGAGGTCTATAATACATCTTATTCGAGATAAATGTGGTGTGAAATGTGACAAGTTACCCACTATTTTGTATGAAGACAATGCAACATGCATAGCTCAACTGAAGGGAGGATTCATAAAAGGAGATAGGACAAAGCACATTTCACCAAAGTTATTTTTCACACATGATCTTTAAAAGAATGGTGATATTAATGTGCAACAGATTCGTTCAAGTGATAATATGGCTGATTTGTTCACAAAATCTCTACCGACGTCAACCTTCAAGAAGCTAGTGTACAAGATCGGGATGCGAAGGCTTAAGGATGTGAATTGATGCTCTCATCAGGGGGAGTTAATGCGCGTTGCACTCTTTTTCCCTTACAAGGTTTTGTCCCAATGGGTTTTCCTTGCGAGGTTTTTAACGAGGCAACCAAAAGGCGCATTATTAGATATGTGTACTCTTTTTCCTTTTCTAGATTTTTTTCCCATTGGGTTTTATTTTAGTTAAGGTTTTAATGAGGCACATTACTTATTGAGTAGACATTCAAGGGGGAGTGTTAAGAATAGAATTCTACTTGGAGTGAATGTCTATCTTGTGGAGAGTTTTACTTTGTGACTAAGTCATATTTCTCCTATAAATAGAGGGTCTTACCCCATTGTAAATCATCTCCAAAATTCAATAAGAATTTCCTCTCTCTTTTTCTCTGCAATATTGCTCTTGTTCTTTTATTATTTCATAACACCATGCCATTTCACGGCCATATATAGTTTTTCCCTTTTACCCCATTTTCGTTATTTATTTTGATATTTGATTAAATTTAAGTTCATGTAAAAAAATTCCAATTGAAGGTAAAAAGTTTTCATGTTAAGCAATTCCATAACCCAAGACTCGTAGACACACTCCTTCCGTTTACTTTTAGTCGTCCATTTTAGATTTCCTAAGAAATTATGTCATTCATAATTTGATCGTAATTCTAAAAGTTTTCCCAAATGATTTGGGGAATAATCACGACAATATTTTTAAAAGAGTTTAATATAATGGATAAATAAAAATGAATATACATTTTTAACAAGTAAAAGTGAAGCAGGAGGCATATGATTAAAGATACAAGGAATATTTTCATCTTATCCACGGTAAAACTCAAAAGAAAATAAAGTTACCCATCTGTCCGACTTTCTCGCGTAATTTTTGTCTGATAGGTTAAAAAGAAAAATTTATAGCCACAGAAAATCGTTATTTTGTCGGAGAGAGTGTTTTTCCCTCTCACCTTTTCACTCTCCCTTTCTCTTTTCTCTCTTTACTCTCCGCTTCCGGCCACCGGCAATCGTTTCCCGGCAATGTCGGACCATACTGTATCCGCTCCTCTTTTACCTTCCTCCACCCACCTCTCAGACTCCGATCACGATCAGGCGCCTGAGCCGCACGTGATCGTTACTGTTGACGACGACGATGGGGTCCATCAGCTACCCAACGGCGACGATCATCAATTGGTTACTCATATTTCGGAGGTGGATGATAACCCATATGCGTTTCTTGGAGCGAAGCGGTTCGACATGCCTGGATCCACCACCGTTGACCCGTTCAGGAACAATACACCTAGAATCGAAGGGGTCTATGAATGGTTCAAGATTGTCGTGTGTTTGCCTCTTGCTTTGGTGAGGTTGGTGCTTTTTGGGTTATCTTTGATGGTCGGTTACGTGGCCACACGTGTTGCTTTGTACGGGTGGAAAGATAAGCACAATCCTATGCCTAAATGGAGGTCCAGATTGATGTGTGTTACCCGGTTTAGTGCCAGAACCATCCTCTTCTCTTTCGGGTATTTATTTAAATAACGACCTTTTTTGGCTTTCAACTATTTGCTTGCAAATTTGGCCAGTCAAAGAATATTAGTAGTTCTTTGGTTTAATTAAAGGACTAGGATTTCTTGAGTTTGTGTTGATACAGATTGCTTCTTTAGCAAGATAGACAGTGATCTTGTTGGTTTCTTGTGAAAGAGTGAAGGAGATTTTTATTTAATGGTTACTTGTGTTTAAAGGCGAAAAATAATAATTTACACGCCTTTTTTCTCAAAGAGAGGTGCTATTAAGTTAACTTCATCTCTCTTTTTTGTTTCATGTTGGTAGTACATCTATTGCATTGAACTTTCATTTGAGTTCGAGTATTTCATTGGGTCCTTCAAAATATATGAACTTAACAAAAGAGCTAGATGTGCTTGCATTGGATACTTACACACACCTGTATTGGAAACTAATTCATCTAGCAGGAGAGTGATTAAATGAAGCTTGAGACTCTTTTTCTTCTTCTTTCTAGTAGAGTTCTTTTCTCTATCGAAGAGGTGGATGGGGTGACTGAGAGGATAAAAGTAGCTTGGGGTGTTGGAACTCTTGGGAAATTGAGTGGCTTAATTATGTTATTAAGGAAGACCTCTGGCATAGTTCACGCTACTGTATACGCTTAGTTTACGCTATTATATAAGCTTTACCGGTACAAATGTTTTCTTTTTAGCTGTTAAGTATACCCTTACAAATCCTACTATTATTCCTTTCCCAAGTATTGAAGTTTTTCTATTTTTCCTTTGTATCTTGTAGCAATATTTAGTGGACATGGATTTACAAGATTAATGGTTTCATCTTGTGTATATGAGGGGTATAGAGCATGCCATTAATTGTGAATTCGATGTGGACAGTAACTTGCAAGTTGAAAGTCAGCCATTTTGTGCTGTCAAAACAAAATAGGTCATTCCATGTTAAAAGAGGTCATGTCGTAGTCATATTAGCATGTAAGCTGCAGTCAGAGTTCAAGGAATTTGTTTTATTAGATTTGTTTCCCAATCACTGTGTCTGATGAAATATCTTTTTTTTGTTCCTTTTCTCCTTTCTTATTTACTATTCCAGGTACCAATGGATAAGACGAAAAGGAAAACCTGCACCAAGGGAGATAGCTCCTGTTGTTGTATCTAATCATGTCTCCTACATAGACCCTATCTTCTTTTTCTATGAGTTATTTCCTACCATTGTTGCTTCCGAGTCCCATGATTCCATGCCTTTCGTCGGAACTATTATCAGAGCTATGCAGGTAATGGGCGCACACCAACATTGTCTCAAATTATGTGTGCTTGTTAGCATATTGGTGCTAGTACGTAAAATTTATGTTTTGTTATTTCTTGGCAGACTTCATTTGCTTCTAGCTTTGAATTCTGGAATCCAGTTTATTCTGCCTCAGAATGCCTGTTATATATCTGTAATTAAGACATTAAACTTGCTTATGCCATCTCCCTTTTTGCAGGTGATATATGTTAATAGATTCTCTCCCACTTCAAGGAAGCATGCTGTTAGTGAAATAAAGGTAAATAGTATCTGTCTTTGGTCTCTTGTTTTTTCTATTGGTACTTGGATGATAAACATTTTTTGGCTATTATGTTAGTGCATATCATTCTGAGGTTATTTAAATCTACTTCTTACATGTTCCCCCATGATCACTTATTCATAGTTATATATACTTTTTCAAGATATGTTGTTGAAGTTTTCCCTGGAGCACATGAAATGTTTTGCACCATCCCAGGCAAAGCTTGCTCTTTTAGTTTCATGTCTGGGGATCTAGGTTGAGCTCTACACTCCATATAGATGCAGTTCAGTTCAGTTGAAGTCTGGGGGTAGTTTTCAAGCAAATTTTGCTTGTTCAACTGCTTGCCAACAAGTGCAAAGAATTATAGAAGATCGGGAAATTATTGTGTGTGGTCCATAAGAGACTCTTGATCCTTTTCATCAACAAGGATTTTGCTATTTCTAAGGCCTTAAACGTCCTATTAGCATATAATAATCTACCCATTTCTCTTCTGTCTCCTGATTGCCATCGGGGTAATGACTTATTTTACTATTATTCATTTGATATGGAGGAAATATTTATTTAGAGTACAGCTGACTCATGAGAAAGTACTACTAAAAGAAAAGAGATGTTAGCAAAATTTATATCTCCGAAATTTTATGAAGTTCATGTACTCTCTTAATTAGTTAAATAAGGTCTGAAGAAGTATTTTTCCCTTTAGCAACCATCTATTACACTCCCTTCATGGGGAGTATTTGGTGCCCACATGTATATGCAGAGTTTCTACAAAAGCGAATTAGAAATAATGAACAGCTCGGTCCACAATTAGTAAGTAGATTACACTCTTTCCTGAATGTATAAATATAAAGTCTTTAGCAATATAGCTATTTGATACAGAAATATGCTTTCAAGGATCTGAAAACAGAGAAAGGCTTCTTGCAATCAATTTCCCCGAGTGCTTTTATTTCCTGAAGGGACTACAACCAATGGAAGAGCTATTATTTCCTTCCAACTTGGTGCATTTATCCCAGGCTATCCTATCCAGCCTGTTATTGTGCGCTATCCCCACGTTCACTTTGATCAATCATGGTATTCTCTTCCTTCTCAGCAGGTTCTTTGGGGATGATACGTTTGTTTTTTTATTATCGCCCTCATGTGGGATTTCATTGTTGTGCAGGGGGAATGTTTCCCTGGGAATGCTGATGTATAGAATGTTCACACAGTTCCACAATTTCATGGAGGTATGTATGCCTTGCAGTAAGAAAAGAATGACTAAGTTTTCATGGACGTGTATGCATTCTTCTACGCGTGACTGCCCCTCCAATGTCAAGTTTCAAATCTATTATCTGCTATTCTGCTATGAGTCATATGTCTAGAACTCAGCTCCTTTCCCATCTGAAAGTCTGTGCTCTTTTACATGTATATGCGTTCCTTTTGGGCTCAGTTTGTTAGCAGATTGATTTATCAATATGATGGTATATGACTGCCAATATTTAGCTGTTCATGGAAACTATGGCTATCTTTAGGTCTTTTGAAATTTTGTGGAGTAATCTGTTGAATGTTGCTTAACTTTGGTATGCTGATATTTTTATATTGTCTTAGATGTGTTTTTATCTTTATACAGATCTATGTCTGATTGAAAAAACTTATCTTCATTATGCTTAATTGAGAAACCTGCCGCTTTTCTACAGTTGTGTTGTAGGCCTATCTGCTTGAGTTCATTAACTTTAAATATTTTACATTGTGTTCTTGTTTGTTTTAGATTCATTAGTTGTTAGATTTTTACTGGGGAACAATAGTGTGCTTGTTTCATACTTTCTCTTATTTAAACTCTGCTAATGTATTCTTTAAAATTATAAATATATTCACAAAATATGTTCTACCAGGGAACTCTGGAAGTCTTAACATCTAAGACTTTGGGTTTCCATAAATCTTCCACTCCCCTAAAACTTTGAGTTTTGCTTCAAGTACTACTCCGGCTTCATATGCTTAGTATATTTCGGCAACCGTGGATAATTTCACGTTTTATTCTCTTTTTTCTAAAGCATAATTACATAATCTACTAATGAAATTAATTTGCACACAAAATTTGGCCATGGCTTTTCTCATTAATCTTTTAATTATCCTCTCCATCTTTTTTCCTTCCTGTGTATTGGTCATAATTGGGCCGGGGAAGGGATTTGGTGACATATGTGATTTTGCTTTCTTGAAGGTAGAGGTAAGGTCTGCGTACATACTACCTTTACCAGACCCCACTTGTGGGATTACGCTGGTGGGTCTGGTGTTGCTGGAAATACTTGCCATTTTCTTTTACTAGTGCGACTGTTGAAACAATTATCTCACTTTGTTTAGTAATGTGCAGGTTGAGTACCTTCCTGTTGTTTCACCTCATGAGAATCAGAAAGAAAATGCTGTACGGTTTGCTCAAAGGGTGAGTTGATTCTAACAACAGAACTTATTCTTCTGCTGACTGAACAAGATTTTATTTTTCATGTGTTGTGTGTGTTGTTACATATAAAAACTTCTTGAATGCAAAAATATGGAGTATTCAGAATTCTTTTTTTTCAGCTTCTTTTATTTCAAGTGCTTGTGCTTTCCATTATAGAAATCCTACCCGGTTAGTTGCTGCAGGATTCATGATATGACATAGATTTGTGCTTTTTGTTATGTTACATGGATCCTTCGTGAGCCTTTTAAAGTCAATAAATGCTACACCAAGATGGGTGGCAAAAATATGTACAATGAATAAGGAGTGGCCTAACCACATGTAGCTCACAAGTTGTACCAATCATATATACAAGTAGGAATGTTCTCATTACCCACAAAAATAATGATAGACAAAGTCTCTTTACAAGCTGTTCATGCCCCTCTCACTCGTTTGGAGTAGTCTTCTTTTTCTTTCCTTCCACACTGTCGAAAAGAAAAAGAACACAACGGCATCGTTCTTATGGTGTTGGGGGGTGACATGGGACAAGAGACAGTGCTTGTTGAAGTTGGGTGAGTTAGTTTTACAGTTACAAGGCCTAATTCATCTAAATTTTCTCCTTGCAGCTTCTGTTGTGTGGTTGAGGTTTTAGTGATGAATAAATTATGTTTGTTGTATTTGAGACTTTTGTAGTGACTTGACACATGCACACAAACAAAAGAACAAATTTTGTGCAGTTGAATGTCATTTTGTTGATAACACGTGTAATTAAATGTTACTAAATGTGTGAGCTTCCCCAAACCTCACCCTGTGGGACTAAGCTGGGTAGTTGTTGTTGTAAATGCGTGAGCTTGTCTAATCAACTATCATCCTTCATACATACTATTTACGGAAGCTTGATCCTTAATTTTTTTATTCAATACAGACTGGCCATGCTGTTTCAACAGCCCTTAACGTTGTACAAACATCTCATTCGTATGGCGATGTACTGCTTCTTGCTAAGGCATTGGAGTGCAATCAGGTATATGGTTCTTTCCGAGATTTGCTAACTAAATCATATTCAAATTGCTTATATTGATGTATCAATTATATTTTCTCCCTCCTCAAAAATAATTTTATTTTCTTCCTCCTTATTCTTGGCAATGTTTTCGGAAACTTTTCTTCCTAAAGAGCACATATAGCTTGTCTGAGACTAATATACACCTCATATGCTATTACACTGTCAGCAAATAGACAATGATGCATGCAGCGCCGCTTATAGTCTCCACATGTTGCCAATCTGCTAAATATCTGGTCTTAGTTGCTGTATATTTACCCCCAAATGTGCCCTCTTGATATAATAATAACATTTTTATATTCTGGGTTACTGTCAGCACTACGGGACTTATGGCCTGGAAGTGTGCCAATTTTCCCTGCATTTGGAAATTCTTGTGGACTGCCTTAATTTTGATCCCTTTTTAACAAGGAATTTCATATTTGACGGTGGAGAAAAAGTTATGTTCAGTCTAAAAAAGGTTGCTTCTTTCTCATGCTGGTGTTCAATGTTGAATCATTCGGCATAGGTGCACTTTAGTTTTTTTATATGTTTTAATCAGTTTTCTTGCTGAGGAAATGATGAATACTTTCTACTGTTAATCAAATTTGATTTCTAGTTTTCTTGTACACTCTACCCTCTGCCTTATTCTTAGCAATGTTTTCGAAAACGTTTCTTCCTAAAGAGCACATATAGCTTGTCTGAGACTAATATACACCTCATATGCTATTACACTGTCAGCAAATAGACAATGATGCATGCAGCGCCGCTTATAGTCTCCACATGTTGCCAATCTGCTAAATATCTGGTCTTAGTTGCTGTATATTTACCTCCAAATGTGCCCTCTTGATATAATAATAACTTTTTTATTTTCTGGGTTACTGTCAGCACTACGGGACTTATGGCCTGGAAGCGTGCCAATTTTCCCTGTATTTGGAAATTCTTGTGGACTGCCTTAATTTTGATCCCTTTTTAACACGGAATTTCATATTTGACGGTGGAGAAAAAGTTTAAGTTCAGTCTAAAAATGGTTGCTTCTTTCTCATGCTGGTGGTCAATGTTGAATCATTCGGCATAGGTGCCCTTGGAGTTTTTTTTATATGTTTTAATCAGTTTTCTTGCTGAGGAAATGATGAATACTTTCTACTTGTTAATCAAATTTGATTTCTAGTTTTCTTGTACACTCTACCCTCCCCAGATCCCACTTGTAGGATTACACTGGATATGTTGATGTTCTGTTGAATGTATCACTCTGGACTCTGGAGTAATGTCTTTTTATTGGTTTCCAGGAAAATCCCTCGCTCTATTTGGTTGAGATGGCAGCGGTTGAAGCGGTGAGTTGACTTTCTTTACTTCTTCTGAGAAAAGCAAATTCATCTTTCTTAGCTGTTTGCTTAGAGTATGACAATTTTGAGACATGATGTGTTTATCAGTTAATTGTGAGGCAAAACTTGGCATGGACAAGTACCATTGTCATTTTCTAAAATGCAAAACTTTTAGCCTTATTGCCCCTTATATTTGTTTTAGTGCTCAAATATAACTTTTACTTTTACCCCATAAGTTTAAAGTAGAATCTGTTGGTACTGTCCTATAGTTGCTTCGGATACTATGGGGAAATCAGTGAGCAGTAGCTCAAGTGGAGAATACTCCACTGTTTTTTTATATACTCTTAGAGTACAGAGAGGATTGCGATTGATATAGGTATTGGATGACTTGTATGGAGAACAATACTATCGTATCCATTTTCTATACTGGGATTTTCCCCTTTTTGCTGCCAATGAGAACATTTACTAAACAAAATGCTATTGCTTTGGGTCTGAGGGGATCTATGTTTTGTATTTAGGTTTACTACATTTGGACCTGCTATTTTTAGCATTTGCCCATTATGAAGTTCTTTGGTTTCTCTATGTAAGAGATATTTGTATTGATATTTTCTTTATTCTTGAGGATAATTGCAGCTTCGCTGTGGTGTGATGTAATGGAGTGATGTAGAGAGAACTTTGGAAATAGAGTTGACTTTTGTGTGCATATGAAACAGAGAACATCATAGTATCCCAGACATTTGTTGTGGCCGATCTAATATTAACTGTAGTAATTGGTAAAAAGATCTGACTCAAGAAATAATTGGTTAGCCTTTCTCGATTTCATACAACCATGGCTCGCAAATACTATAAAATTGTGTAATTATGTACTCTATTATTGAATTAACACAAAGGAAAACAAGATATTCTTCCCATGATTGAACTACCATTTCTCTGAAGAAAGCAGTCCAAAACTTGTACTGAGTGACAATTATTCAGTGGCTTTTTAAGATATTTGAAGCATATTACAACCTAATTGTATGCAGATTTTTGTTCCTTTACAGCAATTTCCATCTTCAAAATGTGGACTAACATGATAACTGAAAGGATATATGATCCTTCTCATTTTTTTGTTTTTAGGCATTTCATTTGAGCACTTTGGAGGCTGTAGAGTTTCTGGATGTTTTCCTTTCAATGAACCCAGACTCCAAGTATGTCCTTTTTATTGTTTTTAAGCATTTCTTTTGAGCCCTTGGGTGACTGTAGATTTTCTGGATATTTTCCTTTCAATGAACCCAGACACCAGGTATGCTGTTTCGGCTTTGGAAATAGCATGGACTTTCTGTAGCAAACAGTGTCCGTTTCTGCCCGATACTGATTGGTTATTGTGAATTATTTGTCAAGGACTTTAACGCCAGTTGAGCTTGTGGACTTTCGATCATTAAGTGGAAGGGAAATAATAATAGTGATGAAATTAAATGAGAGATAAAAGTTGTCCTTAACCATTGTGGCTTTCAATCAGGAGTGCATAAGTAGGCCACGCTGCTTCAGTCCTCACAAGGCTATATAGGCATTTTTTAAAACATGAGAGCACTTGAAGTGATAACTTTCTAGATCTAGTTTTTGGCATTTAACTTTTTAATACATTATAACACGTAATATCCACATAAAAAAACATATCTAATATCCTAATATATTCAAATGCAGAGATTGACAGAATGATGGCTCTGGTAAAATTAAAGCTATTTGAAATGTTGGATTTCATTTTCAGCGCGGGGGTGGGGGGTAGAACCTATCAATAGCTGTAGATCATGAATAAAATACATGTCTTCATATCACACAAGGGACGTCAAGCTGGATAAATATCTGGGTATTGGCCTGGTAGCAAGGGAGCTGGTTGTACGTATGCATATAATTTGTTGACTAATAACTTTGGGTGTTAACTTGGTGAAATTGAGATCGCTGTCCTTAATTCTCTGTTGCTCTATTCACATTGGAAATGTTGGATTTCACTTTCAGCGCGGGGGTGGGAGGTAGAACCTATCAATAGCTGTAGATCATGAATAAAATACATGTCTTCATATCACACAAGGGACGTCAGGCTGGATAAATATCTGGGTATTGGCCTGGTAGCAAGGGGGCTGGTTGTACGTATGCATATATTTTGTTGACTAATAACTTTAGGTGTTAACTTGGTGAAATTGAGATCGCTGTCCTTAATTCTCTGTTGCTCTATTCACATTCATAATATATAACGATTAATTACTCAAAAAGTACCATCAGTTTATACTTTTCCTGACTTTACAAAGAGAAGGTTAACGTTTCCAGACTTATTTGTGTCCCTCATGGCTCTTTGTCGGATCCAGCCTTTTCTTTTTTGTTTGTTCATGAACTGATTTAAGTTGGATGCCTGCATCTCTTGCTCAATTTCATTGGTTTTTCTTGTTAGATGACTATGTCTAAATGTAATTCTCTCTCTCACAATCTCTATTTATTGTGCGAGTTTCTCCCATTCTCATGTTATACGGGTGTTCCTCCCTCCTTTCAAGTTATGGTCTCAAGAGAAAATTTGAGATTTGTGGTTTTCATATATCATGATGTATCACGTTTTTTCTCCTATCTTGACTAGATTTTCTAGTTTTGCTTTCATGGAATTTTATTAATTGTAAATTGTACTTCAGTAATATCCAACGTTTCTGCAGGGGACAGGTCGAAATTCATGACTTCCTCAGGGTTTTAAGACTGAAACCCTGTACTCTTTCTGAAAAGGTAAAAATAATATGTTGGTTCTGATTGTCTTAGTTCAGAACTTTGAGCATTTGTTCTCTTGTTGGTTGGGGCTCTCATCATTCATTCTCTTGCAGCTGTTTCCCTGATAGCTGTACTTCTTTTATTGGTCACTTAATTCTTTACCTTTTAGGAGTTACTTTCTTGGGAATGCAATGTCTTTTCTCACTGCATTGTGTGTTTTTGCTGTAATTTCGTGTAGTTTATTTCCAAAGTTTATCTTTGGTATTGTTTCTTATTCTTTTATTACATATTCGGTTTTTTCTTCTTTAAATAATTTGTATCCCTTTTTGTTTTATTAGTTCATTGGTACCTTTTCTTTGGTTAGTGTGTGCGCTAGTTATTCTGTAGCTATTTTCTTTGTACTTTTGCTTACTCAATTTGATTGGTAAAATGTGGAGTTGATGAAGGAGGTCCTACTTGTAGTTGGGTAATTGATGGTTGAGAAAATTTCTTGTAAACTTTTTCGCTGAATCAAAATTTGTGTCAGGGGTGTTGTGGAGCTAAGATATTAATCTGTTAAAGATATTCAATGTTGGACTGGTTTAATAATGAGATACCATTGTGTTCAACACATAATAAGGAAATAAAAGTATATCCTCTCTAACAACTTAAACTATTTGACGAGGCAGTTCACTTTACTGTATCAGAGCAGATAGAAGTTTTGGGTTCGAGTTCGACATCCACCCTTCTTTAGAATAATCCAAGTGCACTTGGTCCAGATAAAAGAATTAGGCAAGTGAGGAGCCGTAGCGATGACATAATTAAGATTTTGTCATCACTAGTAGCTTATACTTTTAGATGACAAAGTCCGCATACTTTAACAATCATGATCATTTTGACATATCAAAGATGAGAATCTAAGTGCAATTCTACAGATGATCACTTCATCACCATCCTATATACCTAGGATTCACAGGATATCAAGCTTTCTACCAAATGACACATAAGAGTGAAGATTATTGTTTCTGAAAATCATATTAGTTACCATAAGGTAATAGGAAGTTGAAGATGTCTGTCAGGTCAATTTTATTGGTGAAGTATAATAATTTTTTTTAAAGAAGTCTATTATGTTAAAAGAAAATATTTATAAGAAGTATAATATCTTGCTTCATCTCTCTGAGCTATTCTTTCTTGTATCACAGATATTTGGCTTCATTGATATGCAGAAGAGCTGTAAAGTAACATTCAAGCAGGTGCTCTTCCTCCACCAATTTCTTCTGAAATCTAATTATCTGCATCTGCATACTTGTTTTAGGAAACATATATTTTTTTGATAAGGTAAATTGTATTAATCAAAAGGGAGAGGACTCCCGTCTATAGAGTCTGCCAAAAAGTTGAGAATTTACATCAGAACACGATTCTCTATAAAGAAGCTCAATCTTCTGTACAAGTAGGAGCTATGTGAGTGCACAAAGCGATCAAAGATAAAAGACTATTCTTAAGATGTGAAAAAGGAGACTCAATACCATCAAAAGCTTTCCTATTTCTCTCCCCCAAACTATCCACTTGAGAGCTAAAGGGGCGAACTTCCACGCCTTTTGCTTTCTTCTTCTACGGAAACCAGCCAACTATATAACATTTCCTTTACAGTGCTTGGTATCACCCATTGAACACCAAAAAGATTCTGGATTGCCTCCACAGAGCCGAGGGCACATGGCAATGCAACAAAAGATGATCAACTTCTTCCCTTGAGCTTTTATACATGTAACACCAACTAACAAGTGTAATTCCTCTCTTTCGCAGATTTTTAGCCGTCAAAATCACTCTCCTCGCCGCTAGCCATGAAAAAAAGCACACCTTCGTGGGCGCCTTAGGAATCCAGATCGAGGAGTATGGAAAAATGGCCTCCTCTCTCACCAACATACCCTGGTAAAAGAACTTTACGGTGAACAAACCATCACCACGCAAACCCCATTTCCAAGAATCACAAGATGGCTGGGGCTTGTTTTGCCCATATAGCATTGTCAACAAATCTTGGAGCTCCGCAATCTCCCAATCTTGCATGTTCCATCTTAATGAGAGGTCTTATACTACCTCCTCCCCCCCTTCACGCTCCTTACGAATCTGTTGGACCATCAATTCCTTCTTGTTTGAATCTCTAAAGACGTGAGGAGGGAGACCCTCAGAATATCCTCTCCACACCACCTATGATTCCAAAACCCGATTCTCCTTCCATCTCCCACCGTGTAAGTGATGTTGCCACTGAAGGCTTCTTAATTCTTCATGATGCTCCTCCAGATGCCACACCCGAAAGGTGCTGTGATTGCCTTGGTCCTCTAACCCCCTCCCATGGAATTGTACTTTTCTACTATGACCTTCCTCCATAGAGCATGCTCTTCTACCCCGAATATCCACAACCACTATCCCAACAAAGTTTTCTTGAATACCCTAAGATCTTTTACTCCAAGTCCACCCCACTTCTTTGAGGAAGTGACTGTCTGCCAATTCACTAGATAAAACTTTCTGGTTCCATCCGCCGCATCCCGAAGAAAATTCCTTTGAAGCCATTCAAGTTTTTTTGTGATGCTCACAGGAGCTTGCAACAGGGACAAGTAATAGGTGGGCATACTTGAAAGTGCTTTTAATAAGCACTTCCGTACCGCCTTTCGACAGGTACCGTTTCTGCCAGCCTACTAATCTTTTTTCAACCCTTTCGATCACTGGATTCCATACCGTATTATCCTTATGCGAAGCGCCCAATGGGAGACCCGGGTAAGTAGTGGGAAGGGAGCCCACCTTACTTCTGAGAACATATAAGACAAAACATCAATGTAGCAACCTCACCCATCGGGAAAATCTCACACTTTCCAAGGTTGCTTTTGAGTCCTGATACTATGTGAAACCACAGTAGGACCTGCTAAGTAGGAAGCATATTCTGATTTATGAGCCTATAATTTGATCTACAGTTTGGCCATTTATGCCTCAAACGTAATTGAATTATCTTTGCATCCCATTATTCATGTTGGTGTTTGAGTTTTCATTTGCCCCCCCCTCCCCCTGCGACCCCGAGGGGAGGTTCACAGAAGTGTCAGAGATAGATGTATTCCATAAATGTTGGCAGTGCTGTGGAGACACCAATCAAGGAGAAAAAAAAGGATCTTATCGCTGAAGATATTCAAGACTATACTTGAAATAGTTTTACTTTGTAATCCATCATCGTCAATTTGAAAAGCTGAACAGAGGATAACGAAGACATCAATTCCATATGGCTAATGATATATGTCAAATGACATTCATTAGTTTTTACGGATCTTTGCTTCAATGACGAGCTTCATACATATGTTGCAGTTCGAGAACTCGTTTAAAAAAGATTTTGAAAAGAAATTTCCATTTAGGCTTGAAAGCTTTAGTGGCTTTTCTATGATAGTCATTTTGACTAAATAGGTACAATTTGGTTATGTTGCCACTATGGTTCCGCCAAGGGGGGTGGATGTTTGTCGGGGAATGACTTTGTTTTGTGAATGGAGTTATAGATGTAGAATTCATGATTGATCTGTTTGTTGCCTTCAGTTTTTGGTTGGTTCAGCTCATATCTTGAAGCAGCCATTGTTTCATCAAGCCTGTGAATCAGCTTTTACTGCGTGTGATGACGGTGGGAAGAACTACATTTTGGAGCAAGAGGTATTATCGCTCTCATTCATTTTGTCTGATAGCTCTTGTTATGAGCCAACTACAGATATGGCTTGTCCTATAACTTCCATGCGCTTTTGCAGTTTGGGTATTCTCTTATGCTATCGCTTCCTGGTTTGAGTAACAATGAGGTGAGTTGCTTTTTGGCTAGTCTTGGGAAACTCTAAGGCCACTTAGACATTATTGTGTGTCAATTCAAGGACCACTCTGGTAAGTGTTATTGCTTTGTAAAATCGAGGGGTTTGTTTAACCATGGACTATCTCGACCATTGCAGATCCATGGACTCTTCACCTTGTTTGATACAGATCACGATGGGAAGATCAGCAAGGCCGATTTAATCGCCTGTTTAAGAAGATATCCTTTGTTGATTGCGCTTTTCTCACCTTGTGTATTGCAACAAACTTGCCAATAGCTGGTCTATAGTATGGAGAAATGAACTAAGTTAATGGTGGAGAATCTTTTTTTGGACTTCTACCAGTGTTGTGAACTACTAATATATCTCAGAAATTTTGTTGCTTAGATTAGTGTATTAATCCTTAAAAACATGGCTGGGTGTTAATATGCCATTTGAATGGTAAAGCTCTTAGGCCTAGAGTTCTAGTGCCTTGGCTTTTCTTTTCTTTTTTAAGTTTGGGTTCTATTTCTCAAAAGTGGTGAAAGTAAAAGCTAGGTTTCTGTCACTTCTATTAATTTGTAAACTATACTCAAAATGCAATGGAACTGTGTACTTTTATTTACTTCTATTAAAATTTCTCGCCCTTGGGAACAGGAGGGAGTTGAAAAATAAGGCAAAGGTTCGGTTTGATCGGTTATTTTATAAATTTGTATCATATTATTTTTTCGGTTATTCTATTATGCTAACCAAAATTAGATTTTTTGAAAATGTCCCAATTATGTCGGGTTCATTTTGGTATCCGTCACGGTTTGATTAATTTTCGGTATTTTTTTAAAATTTTACGTAAAATTTACCAGTAAAAATAAAATGCAATAACATGTGTTCTTTTATAGGACTTAGCAAAATTCTCTAGACATTTTTATTGTTTAAAAGATGATGAGTTAAAAAATATAAAAGATGGCTAAAGTATAGATACATGACTCAAGAATAAAGTCTATATTAAATATTCAAAATGATAAATTTAAATTATATGAAAGGAAATATATTCAATACATTATAGTTTGCTATTCATAATCGTTGGAATGCTTTGTGTTTTCTTAGTAAAGATATTTGTAACTTAGTTTAAGTATAAATAGGATAATATATTTTAGGAATTAGTAATTTGAGTTTAATTACTTATTGGCTTGTAATAGTTTTCATAATTCCAAGGCCCAATGAAAAATTTAATGCTTTATTAGTTTTAAGCTTACTATATAAATATATTTTTCACATGTAAAATTTATTCGGTACAGTTTGGTACTTTTCAGTTTATTTTTATAAAATAAAAAATATATCCTAATTATCGGTACGGTTATAGATTTATATAAAAACCAACGATTTCTTTTAAAAAAACTTAAGAATCAATTCGGTGCGATACAATTCGGTCGATTTAGTCGGTTTTCAAATAGTGACGTCCCTAACCCATTATATATATCCCAACATTCCTCAAATTAAACCAAGTATTTCTCACATTCCAGCATATAAAATACAGTTAATTTGGGCAATGTGGAATATTGGATTGGACTAAAGCTCGGGCGAAAAATTTAGGGGAAAATACAAAATTGGTTGATTGGCCAAAGCTAATGGCATTTTAGCCACAAAAAAAAAAAGTATATAAAATATGGATTAAACTTTCGAACTTTTATAATAAAAAGGAATTCAGGGGAAAAGGATAAAAACGAGTTCTTATACAGTTTAATACACAATATAACGTGGTTTTGCTGTTTAAAAAATCATTACACCATTTTGATCTGCCATGACTAACAATTCGAATATGCAATTTTCTCAAAATATTTTGACCTGCCTTTTCTTGTTCATTTTTTCCTTAATTTCGTAAATGTTGTATGATTCAAGAACAAAGTGTATTATCACTTTGAAAATTTCATACTTAGTTTAAAAAGAACATAAATAAGGAATATGTTCATATTCTTTAAAAGTAATTATATTACATAAATAATCACCTACTAATAATTTTAGTCTATCAATACAATTAACTGGTCCCGGAGAGAGAATGACACCTAAAATTAAAAAAAAACACCAATACAATAAAAGCACTGACTAGCAGGTATTTAGCATATTGAAGCAATTGGCCAAATGAATGTACCTCTGGAGATATATTAATATATTAACTTTTGGATTAGCGTATAAAGGATAAAGAAATTAATAGTAGTACTAATCCCACAATTAATTTAAAATAAAGTTATAGTATCGACATCTGTCAGACTGTCACCATAACCCACATCACCATGAGTTTATGGCCTGTTTGGGAGCCCACTTACTTCGACCATGTTTTCCTGATTTCGTACAGGAGATTAATTGGTTGTGTAATTTTGGGACCACTTCTGAGCATGACTTCAACTTTTCAGTTTTAGTTGCTAACACTTTTATTATTCTATTTAATTTGCAGGCTTTAGCACTTTTTTTTTTAAATTATTATTATTTTACAGGAGATAAGTACTCTTTAGTGTTTCGTGATCTTCAGTATCTCATGTAAATTCCTACTATTACAGCATGTCAATAGGGTAAAGTGAAAGAAGTTGATTGAAATAATTTATAATTAATACAATGTGTCAATTCTTTTGAAATAATTAAAAGAAAAGTACATAAGAAAATAAACCAAAGAGATTTGTATGTATATATATTTCAATTATCAAGGTTTACTCTATAAACTTTCGAAAGTAAATAGAGAAGAAAATGCTCCATCTTCTCACATTAAAATTTGAATATTAAATTTTCTTTTATATAAAAAATACTACTATAAATAAATTTTCCTATGGCAAAAGGAATAAAATTTTCTGGAATACAAAGAGCTATATATCTCTCTCCCCCCCTCCCCCTTACACCACCACCACCCACAACGTCATGAATCTGGGGTATAATATTAGGGTTGGCGAGTTGAGGAAATATACGAATGTATTTTTTTAAAACCTGAATATAGGGAAATATAAGAAATCAAATTTTAATGTTGACAAGTTCAGATATAAAATTACTACTCCATTTGTTTGGCTCAAAAGTTAAAAGTGCGCTTTTAAGCTAGAAAACAATCAAAAATATGGGAGGGTAAATCGTAATCAAATATAATAGACCTAGAGATATAAGAATGATAATATTGTTGTAGATATAATATTACAAGGTGATATTATGAACTCAAAAAAAGTTGCTCGTCAGAGATAGAGATAGAGAGAGAATGAGAGAGTTATATTATTCAAGAATAACACCGATGCCTTTTACAACGGGAAGGTCCTCTTTATATAAGAAGAGACCTTCCTCAAAATAATAATAAAAATACTAGACGTGGTTAACGTCCTCCTAGCGAGGACGCCTGGTTTTAAACGGTATCCCCTTCGCTCTTACGTCCGAGCCATGCCTTTACTATAGCATGTATACGCTTATTGGGTGTACCCTTCAGCGTAGAGGCGTATATGGACAAATTTGACCCCATACAGTTAGTCCCTCCGCTCGTTGGAGGCATATCCTGTAGACGTCTTCAACGGGCCGAAATGCAGACCTCGTCTTTAGAAAATTTGACCTTACTATGGGGGCGATAACGTGAATGGGGGGAAATATATGGCATCGTTGATCCGTTGACACGTGGCCTCCTTTTTCAAAGTGACGTCATCGCTGGCATGCGTCATGATTATACTTGCTCCTGAGGCGTTTCAGGAGATGATTTGATGTTTTGGTTTTCCCCGCCAGTTTTGAATCACGCATCTTCGATTTCCGTGTATCTTAGCCCTATAAATAGGAGGAAGGTTCAATCTTTTTTATCTTTCGAACTTTTGAACTCTTTCTACTTCCCTTTTCATCTTTCTTTCCAAATACTGCTACTTCGTGCTAAACTCTTCCATTTCTTTTGAAACTACACTTCTTGTTATCACAACTTTATTTCTCATAAAAACTATCATGGCAAAACATGGACAAAGCAACAAAAGGCCAAGGGTTATATTCCATCTAGGGTTCCACCATCTTCTGGTGGTGACGGGGGAAAGGCAGAGAAACCCCTTGTCCCTCTTAGTACAGATAACGTCCTCCCGAATAAGATACACGCTCGTAGAGATTTCCCAACTAAGAACCCGACCTTTCCTTGGGATCACAACAAGTTATTACAATCCAATTTGGACGACCTTCGAGAGACATACCAAATTCCGGATCACGTGGAAATGGTACCGGCCGGGACGGACTATGCCAACGTGCACCAGCTGGGATACTACACATTCTATGAATATCTATTCTTGATTTGTTACGGCCTCCCAATTTACCCCCTGATGGAGGAGCTTTGCCGCTTTTACAATGTGTGCCCAGCTCAACTCACTCCCTACACTTTGAAGGTGTGTCGTATTATGACCACCTATGCGGCCAGGGCCGAGTGCAGCGTCTCGGTCCACCACCTCTTGCAGTTATTCAGCCCTGGTAACATGAGGGGTACCATGCTGCAGCTAAAAAGTCGTGGTACAAGGGGCTTGGTCGTTAAGGCCGATGACAAGACTAACCGTCGCTTTTGGAACAAGTTCTTCTACATCAAGACGGAGCACCTGGTGTCGAATCCCGAAGGGTTCCCGGAAAGGTGGAATCCAGAACGTAAGTATTTGTAGAATTTAGTACTGTTTGCGATTTTGACCGTATGGCCATTGTGACTTCTTTTGCTTCTCTCTCCTTTTTGCAACGAGGGCTTCTCCACCTCGATTCATTGAAAATATTAGGTCGTGGGTGGAGAGGTTGATTCCATTTGTGGAGGAACGCCGCACCTTGTCTGCGTTTCGTGAGCGATACGACCCACCAGATTAATCTTTGACTATGGTTTGGAGGTTTCATTAGGTTTTGTTACCTGACTTATTCACGTTGGCATGTCGGACCGCCCCCAAGAAGAAGAAGAAGAATGTCGCTGCCTCGTCTGGGGTAGGGACTGATTCTGGATACGAGTACGTACCCTGTGGCTCGCCTAGTGATGGCATTCCAGAGGTTTCTCAACTTGAGGTTGCGCCTGTGGCTGCGTCCATAAGCGAAACAACTCCTTCACCGCCATCCCCACGGCCAGTGGAGGAGACTTCTGAGGGTGAGGAGCTGCCGGAAAGGAAAAGATGCCGGTTAATGCTTGGCAAGGGGATAGCCACAGAGGATGAGGGGGTGAGCGAGTCCCGGGAGTCGAGGCTAGTTTTTATGGACGATGCCATCCATTCGGGGAGGTCAACTCTCTAAGAGACGGCAGTTCTTGACGCCTCTCCAACAAGTATTTCGGAGGGTGGATTGTCAGCTGCCACTGAGGAAGCGAGTGATGGAGAGAGGATGGAAACTAAGACAGCCACCACGGATGCGGATGCATTAAGGAGAGATCGAGCCCGCATGGGGTTGACGGCGGGTAGGTCTAACCACCAGGTTCTGATCCCAAGTGGGTATAACCTGTTGCAACATAGAGAGCAGGCCCCAACGGATATAACCCTGCGGTGTGTGGCCGCTGAGCGCGAAATGTTAAAAGATGTTAGCGATATGGATTTATCTCGGAGGGGTGCCGGTGCGGCCTTGCAGGTATATTTCGATTTTCTTCATGTATCGTAAATTACACTCTGGTGCATGCTAATTTGCCTTTTTTCTTTTTCCTCTTCTTCAGACACTCATTTTGGAGATAAAGAGGGGTCGACAAGCGCAAAAGAAGGCCGCCACCTTTAACAAGGTGGTAAAGAAGTATCAGGAATGCACCAAGCATCAAACGCTTGCGGACCTACTCACACAGGACCCGTAATTTTGGGTTTTTCGTGAGGGCTTGGAGTAGTCAGAGGCCCAGCTGAAGCGAAGGGTAATTCAGCTGGAGCAACTCGATTACCAGCTGATGGCTGCTTTGGCTTGAAATGTTGAACTCGAGACTCTTCTCCAGTCAAAGGAAGAAGAAATGGAGGTTGGCCGTGGGGTAGCGACGGAGGCCACTAATTTTTGTGTCGAGGTTGATGCCTTAACCGCCGAGCTCAATGCCAAGGCGGCTGAAGTTGAGGCTCTTATGTAGGCTACTGCGTCTAGGTCCGATGAAGGTATGCATGTCGAGGCGCAGGACATGTGGGTGTACGCCGAAGCTAAACTGGCCTTGTTCGAGGAGCTCCTTGCTGCAGGTCGAGCCACTGAGGCGGAGGTGGAGGACCAGCAGTGTATAGCTCGGGTTGCCCGTGAAGCATGCAGATATAGTTCTGATTCCCCATACCAGACGGGCTATAATTTCGAAGACGTTAACCATCTATCTTTTGGGTCCTAGATCTCTACAGATTATCAGGCTGAGGGTGGCAGTGGGAAATGTGACGGACCGACGATGGATGGCGAACAGGATGGTGGAGCATGTTAGGACTTTGTACTTATTTTGTTTTTGCTATTTTTTGGAGATGTAAATAGTTCCTGTTGTACATGTATTTTTTTGACGATAATAGAAGTTATTCTTTTGCTGTTTCTTTTTGTACATTTTATTTTGGTATCTCGTCTTCACAGAGTGGATACTTGCTTGTTTGTAGAGTTCTTTAGTGTGCTTTTCGAACGTTGCTTGTGTTATCCGCCGATAGGAAGCAATTTTAGTCAATAGTGGCGTTGGTTTGTCTGTTACTTACGTGCTTTACACCGTAATCGAATAGGGTTGGCAACTGCTGATGAAGACAGCCTTAGCCGTGATATTGTCGATGGTCTTCGCCATGTATGTAACTTCAACTATTGTCGAGTTATTTTGTTTGTTGTAGTCGAGCTGGGTCGACTTATTGACGACGGTGGCCTTAGCCATTTACACGTTAGAGATGGCCTTGGCCATATAAGTGACCTCGACTGTCGTCAAGTTATTCGTTTGTTTCAGTCGATCTGGGTCAACTTATTGACGACGGTGGCCTTAGCCATTTACACGTTGGAGATGGCCCTGGCCATATACATGACCTCGATTGTCATCGAGTTATTTTGTTTGTCGTAGTCGAGCTGGGTCGACTTATTGATGACGGTGGCCTTAGGCATTTACACGTTGGAGATGGCCGTAGCCATGTACGTGGCTTCGACTGTCATCAAATTATTTTGTTTATCGTAGTCGAGCTGGGTCGAATTATTGATGACGGTGGCCTTAGCCATTTATACGTTGGAGATGGCCGTAGCCATGTACGTGAATTTGACTATCATCGAGTTATTTTGTTTTTTCGTAGTCGAGCTGAGTTGACTTATTGACGATGGTGGCCTTAGCCATTTACACTTGGAGATGGCTGCAACATTTTATACATTGGAGATGGCCGTATCCGTTCATACATTGGAGATGGCCATAGCCTTTCATACATTGGAGATGGACGTAGCTTTTCATATATTGGAGATGGCCGTAGCCTTTCGTACATTGGAGATGGTCGTAGACTTTCATACATTGGAGGTGGCCGTAGCCTTTAATATATTAGAGGTGGCCGTAGCCTTTCATACATTGGAGGTGGC
Organism: Nicotiana noctiflora; assembly: GCA_032618575.1. Classification (NCBI taxonomy): domain Eukaryota; kingdom Viridiplantae; phylum Streptophyta; class Magnoliopsida; order Solanales; family Solanaceae; genus Nicotiana; species Nicotiana noctiflora. The sequence goes on along the minus strand of JASVEL010004176.1, from coordinate 2,700 downwards.
CGTAGCCTTTCATACATTGAAGGTGGTCGTAGCCTTTCATACATTGGAGATCATGCTAGGCCAGTCCCTTTGTAATTCCAGTCGGGAGGATGTATGAAGTGGTTGGCGTGATAGACTTGTCTCGTAAGTATCTCCAGGCATCCCATCTGCCGCCTCGTTAAAATCCTCCCGGAGAAAACCCAATTGAGACAAAACTTGGGTAAGGGAAAAAGAGTGCGACTCCAGAGGCGCCTTTCAGAAATGGAATACTTGAGGTGGGTGATGTTCCAATTGTTTTGTAGCGTCTTTCCTTCCAATGTATCTAACTGGAATGCCCCTTTATCTGCTGCTGCTGTGATTTTGTATGGTCCATCCCAATTAGTGCCCAGTTTTCCTTCGTTTAGGTCCTTTGATGCCAACATTTTGGCTTTGAGAACGTGGTCACCCACTTTGAGTGGTCGTATTTTGGCTCTCTTGTTGTAGTACCTTTCGACTTGTTGTTTCTGGGCCACCATTCTTATGTGGGCCATTTCTCTTCTTTCCTCAGCCTCATCGTGGTCTTGTAGTCTATTCATGTCATTCTCTACTCCGCTTGTGTGCGAATACCTAAGGCTTGGTTCGCCGACCTCGATCGGTATGACTGCGTCGGTTCCATAGACTAGTGAGTACGGTGTCTCTCCTGTGGAGGATTTGGGCGTGGTCCGGTGTGCCCATAATACTTCTAGTAGTAGCTCATGCCATATCCCTTTGGCTTCTTCGAGCTTCTTCTTCAGTATGTTTAGTATCATTTTGTTGGACGATTCTGCATGGTCGTTCATGGAAGGATGGTATGGCATGGAGAGTATTCTCTTAATATGCCATTTGTCGAAGAATTCAGTTGTTTTCTGGCTGATGAACTGCCATCCGTTGTCGTAGGTGATTTCTTTGGGGATGCCGATGCGGCAGATGATACTCTTCCATATGAAAGCGATGACTTCCTATTTGTGTATTTGGGCGTACACACCTACTTCCACCCATTTGAAAAAATAGTCAATTAAAACTAATAAAAATTGTACCTTTCCTCGTCCTACTGGTAGTGGGCCGACTATATCCATTTACCATTTGATGAAAGGCCATGGCGAAGTGACTGAGTGGAGAGGCTCTCCTAGTTAGTGTATCACGGGGGCGTACTTTTGTCATTGTTCGCATCGACGGACATATTCTGCCATGTCTTTTTTCATAGTTGACCAATAATAGCCGGCCCGTATTACGTTGCGCACGAGGGCGCAATTACCTGTGTGGGCGCCGCAATGGTCTTCGTATACTTCTTCGAGTACTAGTGTCATTTGGTGCGGCCCTAGGCACTTGGCCAGTGGTCCGCCAAAGGTCCTTTTGTAAAGCTCGTGGTTTATTAGGCAATACATGGCAGCTTGTACGCGGAGCTTCTTGGCTTTTTTTTTGTTAGGCGGGAGTGTGCCATCTTGAAAATAAGACACAAACTGGTTGGGCGAGTCCCAAGTCAAATTTAAGGAGAGTACCTCAGTGTGATCAATGGCTGAATGAAGGAGGGTGACCACGCTTTCTTTGTTGATGTTTTTAGTGGCTACGGCCATTTTTGCTAGGCCGTCTGCCTCGGTGTTCCGCGCTCCCGGAATCTATTCGAAGAGGCACCCATCGAGCTTAGTCATTAATTTGTGGATTTACGACTGGTACTTTTGCAATATCTGCTCCTTGATTTGGTAAGTCCCAGTAACCTGGTTCACCACGAGCTGGGAGTCGCAATGGAGGACGAGTCGTCGAGCTCCATACTTTATGGCTAGATTTATAACTATAATAACAGCCTCGTACTCGGCCTCATTGTTAGTCATCTTGGGGCATCGTATGGATTGGAAAAATTATTTCTCCCGTGGGGACCTCAAGAATGAGTCCTAGTCCCAATCCCGAGGCATTAACGATACCGTCAGTGTAAAGATCCTATAGGTCGGTGTTGGAGGGGGCACAATGTGCTTCTTGTTCTGTCTCTTGCAGTATCTCTATGCTGAAGTCGGCCACGAAGTCGGCGAGTACTTGCGACTTGATGGTGGTTATTGGAAAATATGAGATATCATGCTCGTTGAGCTCTATGGCCCATCTGGCTAGCCTTTGTGATAACTCAGGCTTATGTAGGATGCTTCTCAAGGGGAAGTTTGTCACTACTTTTATGGGATGGCATTGAAAATAGGGTCTGAACTTCCGTGAAGCTACGACCAACGTTAGAGCTAATTTTTCTATGTGCGAATACCGTGTTTCGGTGTCCACTAAGGTTTTGATAATATAGTAAATAGGGGATTGCATACCTTTAGTCTCACGAACCAATACTGCACTGACGACGACCTTAGATACGGCTACGTACACCAGCAGGGGCTCGCCCGAATTTGTTTTGGCCAGCAATGGTGGTAAGGAAAGATACGCCTTCAGTTTTCTCAAGGCTTTGACACATTCCTCATTCCACTGTAACCCATTGTACTTTATTAGTACATTGAAAAACTTGTGGCATTTGTTGGAGGATCGCGAGATGAATCTAGATAGGGCGGTTATTCGCCCCATTAGCTTTTGCACCTATTTTTTGCTGTCAGCACTTTAGGTATCCCGTCTATCACCTTGATCTGATTTAGGTTAACCTCGATACCTTGTTGTGATACGAGGAATCCTAAGAATTTCCCTGAGGCTACACCGAAGGCACATTTCTCCGGGTTCAGCTTC
>JASVEL010004175.1:0-45393 GCA_032618575.1 Nicotiana noctiflora | reverse complement strand
TCCTCTTTTCTTGCCGACTTCACTAGCATATCGTCAATAGATACTTCCATAGTCTTACCGAGCTGCTTTTTGAACATCTTGGTGACTAGTCTCTCGTACATAGCCCCACAATTTTTTGCCCGAAGGGCATTACTTTGTAGTAGTAAGTCCATTAATGGGTGATGCCAGTCGTATTCTCCTGATCTTTATCGGTTATCATGATTTGGTTATAGCTGGGGTAAGCATCTAGGAAGCTTAACAGCTCATGTCCTGCGATGGTGTCGATCAATTGGTCGATGTGAGGTAGTAGGAATGAATCATTCAGGCAGGCTTTGTTCAGGTCAGTGAAATCTATGCACATTCTCCACTTCCCGTTTATCTTTTTGACTATGACGAGGTTGGCAACCCATTGGGGGTACTTTGATTCCCTGATAGAGCCGTTGGCAAGTAGTTTTTCCACTTCCTCACTGACCGCTTCATTGATTACGGCACTGAATTTCCTTCTCATTTGCTGTACGGGCAGATGCAATGGATCGACGTTTAGCTTGTGGGTGGCGATGTCAAAATCCCTGGAATATTTGAATGGGAGAAAGCAAATAGATCTGTATGGTTAGTTAGGTGTTCACGATAGTTACTTAGTTGGCGAGGCCGTGGCCGATGTAGGATATTTTTGCTGGGTCGGTGTCATCCAATTGGACTGGGTCGGGATCTTTGACCGTTGCTTTATAGGCTTCCATGATGTCGAGATCTCTGATGGCGTCCGCTGTCAGGTCGACTTTAATCCCCGACACGGCTAATTGCTATGCCTCCGCACTCGCCCCTTTTAATTGTTGGGTATGGGCGCAATCTTGAGTTATTTTGTAGCACTTCTGCACGGTGCGTGGCTCTCGCCTAATATTGAATACTCCCCATGGGGTAGGGAATTTGATCACCTGGTAAAGTCTTGATGGAACCGCTCGCATGGCGTGTATCCATAGCGTCCTATGATGACGTTGCCGTTTCTTAGTTTATCACATGGAAAGTTATTTCCACCGTGACCCCTCCCTCTAAGACGGGCAACGTTATTTCTCCGTATGTCCGTTCCACTACATTGTTGAAACCACTTAGTGTTATGCAATGCGGTATTACCCTATCCTCGAGTCCCATTTGTGCAAGGACCCTTGGGTAGATAATATAGGCGCTACTTCCATCGTCGATCATGACTCTTTTAACATCTATATCAATAATACGTAAAGTAATAACTAAAGCATCATAGTGAGGGAAAGGAAAACCGTCGGCATCAGACTTATTGAAGGCGATACTATCTTCGAAGTCATCATACCGGTTTTGGGAGATGGTCCATTTCAGTCTGTCTGTATTGGAGAATTTGACGTGGTTGATCGTTGAGTCATTGCCGCCACCGAAGATCATGTTTATCGTTCATGTTGGGGAAGGCAGCTTTGGCAGCCCACGGGGTTGTTCCCGTCCGCGCGCAAAGTTGACTTTCCCTTTGTCGTTGAGTAACTCCTTCGGGTATCCCTGGTTTAGCATCCTGACCACTTCTTGCCGTAAGCTTATGCAGTTTTCGATTTTATGTCCTCGTTACTGATGGAATTCACATAGGACATTTGATTTCCTTGTGGTAGGGTCTGACTTCATCTTCTGCGGCCACTACACCTTGGTGCCTAGCTTCTCCAGTGCGTACATTATTTCTTAAGGAAGTTATGTGCGGATAATAAGGGGGGCGCACCTCTTTTGTTTCGGAGTGGGGAGACGTGTCGTTGTAATGCGTCCGTATATTTGGGTAGCAGATGAGAGGATCTGGTGTTTGGTTGATGTCGATCTCTGTTGGAACGTGAGAGTTGTTATCGCCATCCCTCATTACGTCGATCTCTCCTTGTTTCCGAGTGTATCGCTGTTAGTCGTTGAGTTGGACCACTGCGATCATCCTCGTCCGCTCGTACCTCGGGGCAATAGGCATTGTGGATTTCCTCCCATGTGGTAGGGGGATATTTTATGAGGCGGATCAACATCTTCTTGGTCGCCCTCGAACCGTCCTTGCTTAGCCCGTTCTCAAAAACGGCAACTGGCATACCTTCCGATATATTCGGCAGACTCATCCTTACCCTGTTAAACCTGGCTAGGAAGTCTTTGAGCCCTTCTCGTGTGGTTTGTCTGACGGCGAAGATGTCGTTGACCCTTGCTTTTTTTTTTTTTGCACCCGTATGGGCGGTGACGAACTTATCCGCCATTTCCTCGAACGTAGAAGGGGTCTAAAAGCATGCAAAATTCCTAGTTATCACCCTCCCGTCAACGTCTCGCCAAACTACTTCAGCAGCACCGACGACACCTATTTTTTTGACAAGTCGTTGCCCTTCACAGTAGTGATGTAGTTGATCAGATGATCCACGGGATCTGTGGTTCCGTCGTACACCCTCGAGTAGGGAGGCATCTCGAAGGTCTTTCGGATAGAGTAAAGGGCAGCTTTTCCAGTATATGGTTGTTCTACGAACCTTCCCATGTCGCGTTTTGGTAGCAACTTGGGAGCTCCAGGGATCTTGTTGACCCTCTCCTGGTGTTCCTTTATCTGGTCACGAAGTGCTTTGTTTTCATTTTCCATTTCTTCCATCTTCTTTAGGATGACAGTTAGTGTATCGTCACTGGTCTGTGCCTCGGGTTGGTTATTTACTTGTATATCCTCAGTTCGCCCATGGCAGCGGTGATGCTTACCGTTGGCACATACCTAATGTTGCCTTGCGGTGATTTCTCAACCAAGCCACTTAGGGTGTTTGTTAGCCACTCTTCCAGTAGCTTTTTAACCACCGAGGGTGATTCTTTAGCAGCAGACCTGGAAGCTCTTTTTTCATGCAAAATCGTTAGATCTTCGGATGGGGAAGATGAGATCTCTGCACTTGGTGTGATGCTGGGGGTTGCATTAGTGATGACATCATCACTGGCCTTGTTGAGAGGACCAAGAAGATTGGCTGTGACACCCACTATAGCTTTTGATCTAGTGTTATTTTCAGCCATCTTTTGTTTTCGCGTGGTATAGAGAAAAGTAGTTGGTTGATCTCTAGGTGGATACTATGATTATGATTCTCGAAATCCCCACAGACGGCGCCATATTATTTGGCTCAAAAGTTAAAAGTTTGCTTTTAAGCAAGAAAACAATCAAAAATATGGAAAGTAAATCGCAATCAAATATAATAGACCTAGAGATATAAGAATGATAATATTGCTGTAGATCTAATATTACAAGGTGATATTATGAACTCAAGAAAAGTTGCTCGTCAAACATAGAGATAGAGAGAGAATAAGAGATAATGAGAGAGTTATATTATTCAAGAATAACACTGATGCCTTTTACAATGGGAAGGTCCTCTTTATATAAGAAGAGACCTTCCTTAAAATAATAATGAAAATACCAGACGTGGTCAACATCCTCCTAGCGATGACATCTTGTTTTAAACGGCATCGCCTTCGCCCTTACGTCCGAGCCGTGCCTTTACTATAGCAGGCTTACTGGACGTACCCTTCGGTACAGAGTCATATAAAGCCAAATTTGGCCCCATACACTATTTTTACCTAAATCCAGGGTAAATATATATACACTCAACATTAGAGCTGGATATAACCAGACGAACTTCAAGAGGATATTCCACATCATGAAGATTATGTTTGAATTGATGAAGATTTGTGTGGAGTAGAGAAGATGATGATTGGTCATTATATTGTTAAAATAACAACTTTAAATAGCAGTGACTGTCTCCATTCATTCAATCCATCATGCCCTTTATCTTTTACATTTTTTTTGGGCAATGATATGAGATTGTTTACGATGTTAATTATTTTATGAAAGCTACTGCAGTGTACTATTTAGTTTCATGTTATTAGGTAAAACGTCCAAACTTATCTCTGAATTGTAACGTCATGTTTGAACAATTACATCTATCATAATACACGTGCCCGTTGATTCATTGGCTCACATAAATTTATCCATGTGTCCGTTTACATAACTTTTGATTACATGTTTCATCTACATGTCAGCTTATGTGCCCAATTATTAAAAACCAACGAAGACTTTGTTTACCGAGTTGGTGGAAAAAGGCAATATGATAGCATGAAAATAGTATTTTCGTTACAAAACTACCAATAGATGGCAAAGTTAAGCAACAAACTTAGAGGTTAATATATGGAATTTTCTCTAATAGAAGTCTGAAACTGATTAGTAACTTTCATTACAAAAGAGAGAGGGGGGGGGGGGGGTGGTGGAGAGAAAGAATCAAACATAGGGTATAATTACTAATTATGGATCAAAATTTAGAAAAATTGTTCTACATATATTCGAGCAATATGGAACAAAGAAAAGACATGTATGTGGAAGTGAATAAATATCTTCTCATGACGTCCACAAGCCACAATATATATAAAGGAAAGAAAGAGCTCAGAGTTTTTACATCACAAAACCATCAAAGAAGCAATGCGTTTTCTATACCTAATTGGGACGTACTCGTCTTGATATTGACAGACTTTTAACCATTAGTCCATTACTCTTCATAGTGTACAGCTTATAAATTAGTTAAAATATCATTATATAGCCGGTTTTCACATTGGTCAATAAAAAATAGCCACCGTTTATCAAGTCAATGAAAAATAGCCACTATTTTGCTGTAAGACCGGTCTAGTATAATATATGGGAGTTAGTGCATTTGTGTACGAACTCCAACATATTATGCTGGACCGGTATACTTTGCTAACTCCTGTAAAATTTGGGGGAGATTGGAACACCAGTGCTCCAAACTCCAGTATATTATACTGGACAATTATACTTGCTGGAACTCCCCTAAAATATGCGGGACTTCCAGCATAATTATGCTTGAACTCCCGTAAAATTTGCGGGAGTTCCAACATAGTTATCTTGGAACTCCCGTAAAATTTACGGGAGTTCAAGCATACTTAGGCTGGAACTCCCGTAAAATTTGCGGGCGTATTTTTTCAGATTTTGAACAGTGTTTTCACTCCGATTTAAAGTGGCTAAATTTCGATGACTTTTAAAACTTGTCTATTTTTCAACGACCAGTGGTAAATCTGGCTACCTAAAAAGATTCCGAAATCAAAATGTGGTTCTTTTGGTTTTAAAGAACTAAAATGTGTAAAAAATATGGTGACCAATATATATATAAACGACTTTTGAATAGACGCTATACCTTAACGGCGGTTAGCCCAGTAACACTATATTTAACTGGGCAACCGACCGTTAAGGTATTTTTTGATTCAAAAGATATTGGAATCTAATTGAACAAATCAATCAAAGAAAATGAAGGGGTAAATTACAGTTAATCATAATAAGCTCTAGAACATATAACGCAAGTAATGAACATGATAAAAATTAGTTGATCTTATGTAAAAAGGTGATAATTGTATAGTGAGAAGGATAATCTTCAACATCGGAGAGAGTTTACAAGCTTTGCTTTCAATTGGATAGTTCTCCCCAAACTCCCGAGCGTCCTTTACTAGGTTCCCCTATATATAAGGGCTAATCCCTTTCTGTACTTTAGAGAACATACCTTAGGGAATATTTGTGAGAATATTCTAAAATACCCTTAATTGGGCCTACACTGCTGCAACAACTGTCCGTCCTCTAACAGCTATCTGTCATCTCTCGTAGGACGTTCCGCTTACGAAGATCTCGTCTTCCATTGCCTTTGTCAAGTGGCTGTGATCGTCCAAATTTAAATTCATACAAGTATAGCGTTCTTTTAAAAGCCGTTATATATAAATTTGTCACTATAATTTTTTCTATACATTTTGGTTCTTTTAAGTTCAAAAGAAACGTAGTTTGGTTCCGGAATCCTCTAAACAGGGTCTTATAACATTGCTGAAACTAGCAACCAAAACAATGACGTTTTGGTCTTCATAATTAATTATAACTCCCATGTTTTATCTTTTTATGGAACTTTTTTGTTACAATTTCAAAAGGAACGAAATCTTAATTTCTTTATTTGAAACTCTTGATATTTTACATGAATAAGGAAAGAAATACATAGAGGTATTTGGCGTTGCCCTTTGGTTGTTTCTTATGGAATATATACCAGAGGGTCGTTTAATTACTGGGATAAGGATATTAATCTCGGAATATAATTTGAGATTGTATTTATCTAGTTAATACCGGCATAAATTTTATACAAGGATGATTATCTCATGTAGAAGGTACCATAGCTAATCTCATGTTGTCTATCCATGATTGAACCAAACGACAAATCATTAAATTGGGACTGAGAATCAAGCAAGACTTCATTTTTATTACTGCATAAGCAATTAGTGCAATTATTTCAGACTTTAACTTTTGTTTACCGACAGTTTAAATAATTTATAGATAGTTTAATTAGAACCCAGTTATAGATGTGGACTGTACCTGTGAATGAGTAATTCAGAGAAGATGATACGTAAAACATGTCAAAGCTGTTCAATTAGCCATACTGCATTCGTGAACAGTGTTTTAAAAGGCGTTTTCAGGGCAAGACGCACCAAAAACACCCCGAGGCGATGGTGTGAAGCGAAAGTCTCAGGAGCCGTATGCCCAACAATCCGGGGTGTACGCATAGGTGTTTGGGGCGCATCTTTTTAGTGAAGCGTAAGCCCCAAAGTAATTTGTTGAATAAGTCTTTCATATAATACCCAAATTCTCAAATTTCAACTAGGTAATTACTCAACAAGTTTTAAAAAGGAACTGAAATGCATTAACTTTAAAAATTAAGACTTTTTTTTATTGATTGAAACTCCAATTGGTGGTCTTTCCCAAATTTTTATCTTGTCTGCTAGTGTGCTAATATCTCCCAAAAGAATATTCATTTTTTCTAAATACAAAGAGAACTTTATTTTTCTACACAGCACCAAGTTCAAAGTTTAAATTACAGGTTAGTCCTCCTTTTTGTTCCTTTGGGTAGAAAATTTTATTCTTTTCGACTCAAATTACTTGAACTTCTAAAGTAGCGTATAATAGATAGTTTTGACTAGATTTTTGGGAGGATTAACCATATATATATATATATATAATTTTCTTTATTTTTATATAATTTTACCAGTTTATAAATATTTACTGCAATTATATTATTTATAAATTATTAAAAGTTAAATACCTATGTAGCGTATGCCTTACTAAAACATGTATATAAAATGCTTCGTCTTGCTCCCACGGCTTTTAAAACACTGTTCGTGAATGGATAATTCAGAGAGATGACATAAAACATGTCAAATAGCAAAAAATCCTTACCACAAAAATATTTCATTGTTTATCGTCGTCATGTAAAGTTGTGACCCACAAAACACAGTACCCATTTAAAACGTGCATGTCTAATAGGAGTATGTGTTGTTTGATTTCATCCCGGCGGTACATTTGTGTTTCAAATTTTTATTTATAGCATGTTTGGATTATTGTTCCCCGTCATTTTATAAGATATTGTATTGTACTGTATCATTTTATGAATATAATATTTGAATAGATTATATTATTTGTCATTATTAAATAACTTTTTGTTGTTTGGTTTGATTGTATAATATTTTACTGTAACTGATAAATTTACTAAAATAACCTCAATTATTTAAATATTAAATTTATAAAAAATTATGCATAAAATAATTTTTAAAAAATAAAACAAAAGAAGGCAAAATACCTTAAGAAAGCAGAAGAAGACAAAACAAAAGAGCACAACTAATTAAAATTGAGTTAAAACCAAATTAGGAGAAAAAGTAAAATAGAAGGCATCAAAACACCTTTAACGTTGGCGGCAAAAGTAAAGGGTAAAAATAGAATTTTGGAGTGATAAGTTAGGGCATAATTGGAAAGAAAAATAGGAAATGATTCTACCACACCAAATTGTTTGTTTCAAAAAATAGGACTTTTCATTGTTCCGGAACAATGAATTTAACAATACAATACAACCGATTTTAATGAAACAATCAAAATAAACATTATTTTAAAATAATAATACAATACGATATAACGAGTAACACTCATCCAAACAACATGTTAGTTAGCAGCCAAAATCCAAGCTACATTACATTTCATAAAACTATGTCTTCGGCCTTTTTTAAGAAGTTCACTAGATAAACTTGAATCCTAACCTATCCAGGGTTATTTTAAATGGATTTTTTCTTCCCCTTTACACGTTTACTGGTCAAATAATTTGCTATCAATCTTTCTTCATCTTCACCATATTGAAACTCACATGTTGCACGATACATACTGTCTTGATCTTTATATTCTTACCACCGACTTTTTTACCCTTTTGTGAAATTGTAATTTTAAAATTTAATATTTATTTAACATTTTGTAATGTTTTACACATATGTCCGCGCTCCGTGTATCGGTTGAACTGAATAATAATACTCTTCATCTGCCAAAGTGTTTGATGACATAACTTTTAAATTACATGTGTCAATTTACATGGCAATGGTGAAAATCAACAAGAATTCTATTTGCCAATAATAATACTCTTCATTGGACGATTTAGTCATAATTTGAGATTTATGAGTTTATATATCAACTCCAAATTAATAATACTATCAATAATAACTGGATTTACTGTCAAATATTCATAGATATTTGTTTGACTCAAAATATTTACACGCATTTATGAATTCAAAACAATTACTAAAAATAAAGGGCCAATCATAGCAAGTCGTAACACATTTGAAATTCAACAAGGGAAAAGATAATGGGAACATATGTACAGACAACAGAAGATATTAGTGATCTTTATTCATGATAATGAGTTAATCTGCCTCTCCATGGAGAGGTTCAGATCTTTACAATCATGTTTTCGTAGATTTACCATTATTCTGTATTTTTGGTATAGAGTTCTCACTCTACGTTGTACTATGTATTTCTTAGAGTCCCCATGGGGAGAGAGTGGGGAACCCCTATTTCTGATGCATGCCTCCTGTATTTATAGACATTTGTTGTGTCAGTTGACTTTCTTGGAGATCGGGCCCGTGTCGGGAGTTTATTTTGGGCGTACCCGGAAAGCGTCGACCTCGGCCAAAACTTCTAGGCGGATGCGGGTAGTACTTCTTGGTCGGGGTGGCCTCGCCGCTTGTTATGTTTATATCCGTCGAGTGAGATGGTTAATCTAACTTATTATTATAAGATCAAATTATAGCCCATACAGTTAGTCCCTCCGCTTATCATGGTCGCATCGAGGTAGACCCTGGTAAGCGGATATGACCGATCGAAGAGCGCCCCTTTCCGGGCGAGAGGATGATAATTGCTTATGGCGCCTTATCACTATTTTTGTTTTCATGGAGGAGGTACGATCGCGTGCGCGAATGTTCGTGGCGGAGGGTAATGGTCGGTACACCGTAATTATAGGTTAGGATACGTTTCGTTCGTGCAGGCTCTAAGACGTGAAGTCTGGTTGCCTCGGTCGATAAGGCTTCTGCATGTTCGAGATATACGAGATGTTAGCCACGAGTTCAGCGCATACTCGTAGATTTCAATCGTGGTGGTGACGGTTTTGGTGAAACTGAACCGTTTTCTCACAGTTGGGATGCGCATTTAATTGTGCCTGTTCCCGAGGTTTGATTCAATTGCCTATAAGAAGGTTTGAGATGTCTAACATTCAACACTCTTTTGTTTACTGGTAGCTCTCATCTTTGGTTAATTTTTAAAGAATTCTATTCTTTCTGCGAAACGTTGTCGTTCGTTCTCAGTTGGCTTCATCATTCCCCCTAGTCTTTCAAGTGACCTGAATCAATGGCTAGCTCTTCTTCTAGCGACGGTCTTCCGACGTTGGTGCCGGCTGGTCCTCTGGTGATCGAAGGATTGTCTCTGGTACTTGCAGGTGGTGGTCGGAATGAAACTGAGAGAATACCCTCGGTAGATGAGATACTCCCGACGGCGGGAAACTTGGCGGTGGACTTCACCGCAGAGGGAGGAGATGATCCAGTGGATGAGGCTCCGTTGATGGGGGAGGTGGGTATGACCTAGCTGCGCGAGCAAGGGCTCATCCCTTCTCATGCCGATATTGTGCTTGCCCGGTCGGAGGAACGAGTCCACACCGATCACGTCGGGTACTATGTATTCTATTCTTATTCCCTCAGGCTGGGGTTGAGGGTACCCCTCCCCAACCTGGTAGTCTATTTCTATCGGTATTATAATATGTGTCCGGGGCAACTTACCCCATATTTGTACAAGCTTTTGGCTATGCTACTAAAGTTCTTGGAGTTGGCTGGCCGGACTATCATGTTGTAGCACGTACTTTCTCTGTACGCCCCTCAGCGAGTTTGGGGGAGTATGATCCGGATGGTCCTGCGCGGGTCACAGGGCTTGGTTACTGCTCTGGACGATGAGGTCGAGCCTCGTCAATTCGAACAATTTTTCTACATCAGGACAGGTCATTTGGTGGTGCCCTCTCCAAGGTTTCCGGAGACTTGGAATCATAGTCGTAAGTTCCAGTTTATTTCTTTGGCGGGGTCGAATTTGCTCTCCTTCTTCATTTTATGACTGGTCATTATTTTGTTGTTTCCGTAGCCGACAGGTCGCCCCCGCCTTTATTCACTGGTCTGCGCGGATGGCTTGAGGTTATCCTTCCGCACACCGAGGGGATCCGTTCGTGGTTGTCTTTCTCGAGGAGATACGGCCAAGGGCCGGTAGGTAAGGGGTTTACTTTCTTCGGGCGTGTCTAATTTTGGCCGTTTCCGTGACTTGGGACTCACCCAATTCCATATTTTCAGGGAGGGTATACCGCGGCAGGGCTCCCCAGTTGGTATTCCGGCGGCCTGGTGCGATTGCCAGGTTCTTTGCTGCGCCGGCGGCTGACCAGGTGCCTAGGGCCGCCTCAGTCGAATCTTCCGCATCGCCATCTCCCGTGCGCCCTTTAATTGATGGAGGGGGTCTGTCAGGAGCAGTTCGCCCACGGGAGGCGTCGCCCTCTCATGATGAGGAAAAAAGGGCTTTAATTAGGCGCAGAGTCTTTCACCCTTCGACCCCTTCAGCAGCTCGGCTCGCTGCTAATGATGTGATAAATGTGGATTCCTTACCCCCTTCCGTGGCGAGGGAGGATGTTGATGTGGCGCGCATTCTAGGAGGTGGGACAGATGAATTTCATGGTCGAGAGGAGTGAGAGGGTAGTGCCGCCCCTACCGCTCAATCCTCTACTCACAGGTTGGAGGTGGGAGAACCCTCTCGGGTGATTGTGGACATTGGCGACTCGAGTACTCCTTCGACGGAGGTGGCGGTGGCGGTGGCGGTGGCTGGAGAGGTGTCCCCGTCCAATTCTGATTTGGACTCTGAGGACGTCCGCATGTTTCGTGATGGGGTCACGAACCCGACGGTCCACCCGGACGGGAGGCCGCGTGTAATTGAGATTCACGCAAATGCGAATCTGTTGCTGAGAGAGTCTGCTCTGTTGCGCTGCTGGGCCAGTTGTGTTCTTCAGTTGAAAGTGAGTCGCTAAGAGGGATGATGGATGTGGGTTTAATGAATTAGGTGGCATTGTTGGGAATGAGGGTATGTGCTCTAGGCTGATTATTTATTTACGAGCTTTTTGTTTCTTATCTTCTCATGGGCTTCTATATCTGACTCCTTTGCTCCTTTCACTTTGTTTTGCAGGTGTTTTGTTGCAGGTGGAGAGCCTTTGTCGGGCCAATATTCGGTCTGGGGTACTTCTACGGGCTCTTGAGAGGTGTTGCCGGTATCGGAACTGGTTTAGGGAGCTTAACGAGTGCATAAAAGTTTATCCCCGTAACCAGGAGCTGGTTGGAAAGCTAGCACGGAAACAGATGCAGAGGAGCCAGGCGCTCGGTCGTGTCGAGGCCTTGGAAGATCGTCTGCGTCAGATGAGTGATGAGCTTGAGGCTGGACGGAGGGCGTCATTGGGGAGTGAACACTTATGTCTGACCAGGGTGACGGAGGTCACTTCGGAGTGCAACGGGAATTCGCCACGCTAGAGAGGAAAGTAGCCGACCTGAAGCGCAAGTTGGCCGAGGCTTTCGCCCGAGAGAACGAGCTCGAAGGGGTCATCCGTTCCAACAATTCCCAATTTTCGTTGGTGAGGGCCGCCGCCGCTTTCAGGGAGAGCGGCCTTAAAGAGTGAATCAGGGTTCTGGAGCAGAACGCTCAGAATGCCGTGGGCCAAATTGCACTCCTGGAGGGGGAGAACCGGCAAATTAAGGAACAACCTGCATTTATGGGTAGCTCTCGCGAAGCTTGGGTTTATGCCGAAGGCTCAACGGGATATATATAAACATCTGTTTGAGGCTGGTATTATCTCCGAAACAGTCTTCTAGGGGGCGCGCCAGAGGGCGCGGGAAGCCCGCGAGGAATGCGACTTTCATGTTGCGATACCCGGTATCGATGATATCCCTGGTGGGAGTTTGGCTGGAGCTGGGAACGACATGGGCACCGCGGGTGCCGGCGAAGCGGAACTAGTGGTGGAGCATTGCGGGCAGGCGGCGGTGGGACTGGCGCGGACGGTGGTACTGGTAATCCCCAGTAATTGATGATTAATTGATAATTCTCTTGTCGGTTGTTTCCGTGTGTGGCTATTTTTCTTTCCTTCCTTTTAATATTATTTATTGTTGTGATTTGTTTTGGACAATATTTGTACTAGGGCGTACGGGTGTGGACTGCGTCCGTCTCTTTTAATTAGGCGGGGGGGATTCCCTCTTTTTCCGTTGTTTCCTTATTGCTCGCTCCACTTACGTTTTCCCTTAGTACGGTCATTGATTGTTCCGGGTCGAGGCCGGCTCATAGCCCGAATATTACTTCAGTCGTTGTTAAATTAATGTGGCAAAGGCTCATGGCCTGATTCCCAGTTCGACCGTAGTTGAACTTATATTGATTCTTTTGAGTCGAGGGCCCAAAGCGCGAGTATTACTTCAAATGTCATTAAATTAATGTGGCGAATGCTCGTGGCCTGAGTCCCAGTTCAACTGTAGTTGAACTTATATTGATTCTTTTGAGTCGAGGGCTCATAGCCCGAATATTACTTCAACTATCGTTGAATTAATGTGGTGAAGGCTCGTGGCCTGAGTCCTAGTTTGATAGTAGTTGAACTTATGATGATTCTTATGAGTCGAGGGCTCATAGCCCGAATAGTACTGCAATTGTCAATGAATTAATGTGGCGAAGGCTCGTGGCCTGAGTCCCAGTTCGACCGTAATTAAACTTATGTTAATCTTTTTTGGGTCGAGGGCTCACATCCCGAGTATTACTTCAACTGTCGTTGAATTAATGTGGCGAAGGCTCGTGGCCTGAGTCCCAGTTCGACCGTAGTTGAACTTATGTTGATTCTTTTGGGTCGAGGGCTCATAGCTCAAGTATTACTTCAACTATCGTTGAATTAATGTGGCGAAGGCTCGTGGCCTGAGCCCAGTTCGACCATAGTTGAAGTTATGTTGATTCTTTTGGGTCGATGGCTCACATCCAGAGTATTACTTCAACTGTCGTTGAATTAATGTGGCGAAGGCTCGTGCCCTGAGTCCCAATTCAACCGTAGTTGAACTTATATTGATTCTTTTGGGTCGAGGGCCCATAGCCCGAGTATTACTTCAACTGTCATTGAATTAATGTGGCGAAGGCTATTGGCCTGAGTCCCAGTTCGACCGTAGTTGAACTTATGTTGATTCTTTTGGGTCGAGGGCGTATAGCCCAAGTATTAATTCAACTGTCGTTGAACTAATATGGCGAAGGCTCGTGGCCTGAGTCTCAGTTCGACCGTAGTTGAACTTATGTTGATTCTTTTGGGTCGAGGGCTCATAGCCCGAGTATTACTTCAATTGTCGTTGAATTAATGTGGCGAATGCTCATGGCCTGAGTCCCAGTTAAACCGTAGTTGAACTTATGTTGATTCTTTTGGGTCGAGGGCTCGTAGCCCGAGTATTACTTCAACTGTCATTGAATTAATGTGGCGAAGGCTCGTGGCCTGAGTCCCAGTTCAACCGTAGTTGAACTTATGTTGATTCTTTTGGGTTGAGGGCTCATAGCCCGAGTATTACTTCAACTATCGTTGAATTAATATGGCGAAGGCTCGTGGCATGAGTCCCAATTTGATCGTAGTTAAACTTATGTTGATTCGTTTGGGTCGAGGGCTCATTGCCCGAGTATTACTTCAACTGTCGTTGAATTAATGTGGCGAAGGCTCGTGGCCTGAGTCCCAGTTCGACCGTAGTTGAACTTATGTTGATTCTTTTGGGTCGAGGGCTCATAGCTCAAGTATTACTTCAACTATCGTTGAATTAATGTGGCGAAGGCTCGTGGCTTGAGTCCCAGTTCGACCGTAGTTGAACTTATGTTGATTCTTTTGGGTCGAGGGCTCATAGCCCGAGTATTACTTCAATTGTCGTTGAATTAATGTGGCGAAGGCTTGTGGCCTGAGTCCCAGTTCGACCGTAGTTGAACTTATGTTGATTCTTTTGAGTGGAGGGCTCATTTCCTAAATATTACTTCAACTGTCATTGAATTAATGTGGCGAAGGCTCGTGACCTGAGTCCAGTTCAACCATAGTTGAACTTTTGTTGATTCTTTTGAGTCGAGGGCTCATAGCCAGAATATTACTTCAACCGTCGTTGAATTAATATGGCGAAGGCTCGTGGCCTGTGTCCCAGTTCAACTGTAGTTGAACTTATATTGATTCTTTTGGGTCGAGGACTCATAGCCTGAGTATTGACGAGATGAATCAGGCTTGCTTTCATCGGGTTTGCGGCGCTTCGTTCCTCGTTTTCCCTTTACTTTTGACTTCAAGAAAGGCTACGGGGTCTTGCTATGAAATCCCCACAGACGGCGCCAAATTGTTTGACTCAAAATGTTTACACGCATTTATGAATTCAAAACAATTGCTAAAAATAAAGGGCCAATCATAGCAAGTCGTAACACATCTGAAATTCGATAAGGGAAAAGATAACGGAAACATATGTATTGACAATAGAATATATTAGTGATCTTTATTCATGATAATGGGTTAATCTGCCTCTCCATGGAGTGGTTCAGATCTTTACAATCATATTTTCGTAGATCTACCGTTATTTTGTATTTTTGGTATTTGGTTCTCACTCTACGTTGTACTCTGTATTTCTTAGAGCCCCCATGGGGATAGAGTGGAACCCCTATTTCTCATGCATGCCTCTGTATTTATAGACATTTTTTGTACCAGTTGACTTTCTTGGAGATCGGGCCCGTGTCAGGAGATTATTTCGGGCTTACCCGGAAAGCGTCGACCCCGGCCAAAACTTCTAGGCAGATGCGGGTAGTACTCTTGGTCGGGGCGGTCTCGCCGCTTGTTGCGTTTATATCGTTCGAGAGGAAATGTTAATCTAATTGATTATTATAAGATCAAATTATAACCCTTACAATATTTATAGCTACTAGATCCATGTGAAGCCATATGTTGCATAACAGATTCACTTCTAGAACCTTCTGATATACTCTCTCCGTTCATTTTTACTTGTCTATTATATTAAAATATATTTTAATTTTAAATTTGACCACTGTACTAAATCAAGAGAAAGACAATCTTTTTTCCTCTGTTATCCTTATTATTAATTACTCATTCCCCAAATTATTTTTTAAGAATTTTGGAAATGCTATCATTATCACGGTAAAATTGTAAAAGATATATTTCATTTATTGTTTCTTCAAGGGCGTGAAAAGTACTAAGTGGACAACTAAAATTGAATGGTGGGAGTAAGGACTAAGCCTACATCATAGTCCGGAACCAAAATGTGGTTCTTATGGACTCAAATGACAAAAATATGTGAAAAAAAACTTAGTGACCAAAATATGTATAACACCCATTTAAAAGGCGCTATACCTTAACGTCCATTTTTCCCGTTAAGGTATATCGTCCTTTAAAAGGGCGTTATACATATAACACTTTTTATTAAGGCGCTATAACTGAATATGAAAAGACAAGAGGGTATAACGCCTTAATAAAAGGCGTTATACATATTTTGTGGGTTCGCCAATAACTCTTCTGTGTTTAACTGGCATAATAACAATTCAAATATGTAAAACGCCTTTTAAAAGGACGCTTTACCTCAAAAAATTTGACCGCTGGATTCGGCATTGCCTTATTAAAGGCGTTAAGGATTTTGCAAAAATTCTTTCAGAAATATTTTAACTCTTGTTAAATTTTTCCTCTTGTTAAATTCTCAAGCATTTTTTTATAATGTTTGAAGAGCGAAAATTAAGGGTTTCATTATATTGGGACGGAGGTGGGAGGGGAGGATGAGGTTGTGGTGGCGAATAACTCAGCGAGCTATAGTTTATCTCCACAGGGTCATGTAAAGTTGCCACTTACAATGAAGTACTATAGACTGATATCCTTGTTGCGTTATAAAATGAGTGGAGTAAACGTTTTGTTGAACTTTAAAGTAATAGGAAGATATCCATTCTGTCACTCCACAAGAGGTTGCTTGTTACTCTGAGATTATCATCAAGGATGATGAAACTCTGAAAGATTTTTTTGGGACTCCGGATGAATACCAGGAATTAATTTTGATAAAAATATTGAAAATGTACGTGAAGGTTGAAGACATTTTCAGTAATGAGGTTGCGCAAAGCAGGGATAACCGTCAATCATCGGGTCATTATCTTGGAGCAGTTTTAGCCGAACAAGTTCCGGCTGAAAGAGTTTGGCCGGATCTCCACGGACGAATAAGGAACGAGGAAGTAATTTCTCTCCTACTGTACATAATCCACAAGACGAATGGTAAAGTTCAATTTTCCTTTGTGTTACAATTTTTATTTTTGTTGTATTGATTTTGTATTAACACTCATATATTCTATAGGGGTACCGTCTAGATATGAATTTTACAAGTTATGAACTCATGCCCAATTGAATTATGCGTAGTTTTGGTGTGTTGGATCATGGTGGTCCGTCCGGGAGTCATCACCAATAGAATAATATCCATCATGGAATGTCAACATATTTCGAATTGTAAGGGAAGTGATATAGCTATATGTAAAGTATTTATCAATTTGTGTAGCTTATTATTTTGTTGTTTGTGCAGTGAAAACGAGAAACTTGATGGTCCTGTCCTCACTCAGTTGCCCGTAGACGAGGTATTTACTCGGGATTTGGCGGTTGCGCAGAGTAAAGAAGATATTAGTGATTATGACAACAATGCCGATACGTCTGGAGGTGACACATCCTTCCCTGATGAGGGTGATGATGAGGAGGAAGGGAATGCCGAACCTGATTTGATAAGGGAGCATGCTCCACCTCCCGTTAGACTAAGAGTGTACGGGTCCCATGTGCCATTTTATCCAAGGCATATTCTCTTCCTTGATCATTTTCCAAGTATGCTGGATGTGGATGCCCTCACAAAGGGATTTTGATAAAATTCGGACAGTAATGTGGGATGATTCTAGACCAATGGTGCTGGCAAAGAGCATGCACTTTCCTGATAAAGTGCGCGTAAGTAGGGCGGTGAAAATATACACCGTAAAAGAGTGTCGTGAGATAACGATATGGGATTCACGTCCGGATGTATACAAGGCTGTTTGCCGAGATGGTTTATGGGTTGTCATTGGATGATGCATGCGAGAAAGAAGAAAACAGGGTTCTGGAAAGTGAGTAAATATATTGGCACCCACAATTGTGAAATGGACACATTCAATGGGAATCACTTCAACTTGGATGTTGAATTGATTTCACTTCAACCAATTCCACACATTGAAACATCCATAAGGTATAAGATAAAAGAGTGTATTACATCCATCCACTAGGACTACAGGTTTACTATTACGAAAAGAAAGGCATATCTCAGGCGCAGACGTGTATTTAAAATTATTTATGGTGACTGGAATAAGTCATTTGCATCTCTACCCACGTACATGGCCACATTGCAACACTTTAACCCTGGGACTGTTGTTGAATGGAAGCTTGATCGGGGTGCAGGAATATATATTCAGGTACATGTTATGGGCATTTAAACCAGCAATTGATGTTTTTGTGCACTACCGTACGGTAATGTCCACAGACGATACTCATGTCTATAGAAAGTATGAAATTAAGCTATTAATTGCCATTGTAGTAGATGCCAATGGACAAATATTTCCCCTAGCTTTTGCCATCTGTGCCAATGAAAGCCAAGAGATGTGGGCACTATTTTTGAACCACTTGAAGGAGCACGTTCAAACAATGTTCAAGTTTTTGTCTAATATCTGATTGGCATGTGGGTATATTAAGTTCTGTAAAGCATTTTCTTGAATGGCAGGAACCATATGCATACTACCATTACTGTGTGAGGCACCTAAAGGCCAATTTCCAGAAGAAATATTCCAACAAGGACTTGCATGATTTAATGTGGATGACTAATCACCAGGAGTTCAAATTCAAGAGGCACATGGAATTGATCCGGTAGGAAGACAAAAGATCCTATCATTGGTTGATGCGACATGAGTTTCACTAGTGGACATTGCATGCGGATAGTGGCAGCCGATGGGGAATCCTGACTACAAATGTGTCGAAGTCTTTTAAAGGGTTATTGAAGTGTGCACGTAGATTGCCTGTCACTGCTATGGTACATATGTCATTCAAACATATGGAAGAGAGGTTTATTGAAATGTATAGAGGTGCATTAGAATTGATGGAGAGGCGTTTTGAATTTATGCCAATGCAAATGAAAAGATTTGAGAAATACAGGAGGCAAGCACATTGATATTTATTTTTACATTATTTCAACGAGCGAAATATTTTTGAAGTTCGCATCGCTATACATCAAAATCGGGGGAATAATATACACACCGTAAATGAATCCAGCAGGTTGTGTTCTTTTAAAAAATGGTCCATCTACCACATGCTATGCACACATGCCATCAAGTGATTTGAACATACAGGTGTAGGGAAATATTGCTGCATACTTAAATATATATAATGGGCAGTTGTAGCGAGTGGGTGCTGAGCGTTACCGTCGGAACCATTTAAAATGGTGTGTAACAAGACTATTTGCATAAGCTACAAGTACAAAAAAGAACACGTATATGGAACCAAATGGATGTTGGTGATACCATTTATGTATCGTAAATGTGGCATATTATCGCAAACAGGACATGACCATCATAAATGTCCTTTAGCTGGTTTGGATGGCAGTGGTAACCATCTAATGGTGGAAGTTCATCGAATGTACCCAACTATCAAGGATACACGTAGTATTTTGTATTCGTAATGTGTTTGTAATAAGTGTTTTGTACTTATTTATGTTGCAAGATGTATCAAGTAAAATTATGTTTCAATTATTGTTAAATCTTACTGATATTTAACATTTATCCGTTGAGTAAATTAATAGATTTCTTTCTCCCGTTCATGTAATCAAAAATAGTATTGGATTAAAAAATGGAAATTTTTTACATTGACTTTAGAATTTCACTAAAACATTAGTAGAAAACTACTTTGTTAGAGGATGAAGATGTTTGATAAATATGGAAATATATATAGCGTCGTTGAATACTATGTTATGTATGTTGTCTTGTCGATCTGAAAAGCTGCCCGCCTATAAAAAAACTATTTTGTATCCGAAAGAATCCTTAACACGCGAAGCATAGAGCAATTAAATACTATGTTATGTGTGAGCAGAACACGGTTAAATACTACGTTATGTGTGTTTTTTGTTGATCTGAAAAAGCTGCATGCCTACGAAAAAGCTATTTTGTATTAAAGAATCTCTGACACTCGAAGCATAGCGTGGTTAAATACTACATTATGTGTGAGCACAACGCGGTTAAATACTATGTTATGTGTGTTGCTTTACCTATATAGAGGGAGAAATGGAGGTGGTACATTCAGAGGTAATGGCGGCAAAGGTGGCTGCAACTGCATAAACCGCTCCCAGGCCCAAACCTAACATATAAAGTTGATGTAAAATTTAAGATATATTTTTACTAATATGTTACAATTAATAGAGTATTCAAATATGTTGTGTCCTGTAGCAGCAACAAAAATCCACATACGTCATGCTGGGTGCCCATGCTCGCCCGTCACATATGCCTGTACAAGTAGGCGAGAACAGCAACACCGAAACTATACTGTGATAAATTATCTAGCCGCTGAAGATGATGAAGAAATCTCGAGCTGACTAGGTTCCCCGAAGTGTTTTGGAATAATATCCCTCCAAACATAAGGAGTACCAGCAACCTCGTATACTGATGAATATGATGATCATCTGTCTCCCCAATGATGGCGGGGTGTAATAACCCCAAATGCTATCGAATAGCCATCAAACTCAGGTGACTAGCCCCTATCTGTGTTGTCTCATCCTGTGGCCGGAAACAGTGAGCTGCTGCAGCATGTCCAGGTACGGTCCACGTGTCATCTTTCTCATGCCCTGTGGTAGAGCGACAGGGTGTCCATCAACGGGCAACCAAAATAAGATCTCCACCTCTTGTAATGTGGTGGTGGCCTTGCCAATAGGGAGGTGGAATGTGCGCGTCTCCGGTTACCATCGCTCTATCAGGGCCGTGACCAAAGATCAATACCGCCCAATCTCTAAAACCCTATAGAAGCTTGTCTCTAACAGGCGTCTGACTACAAGGGAATGGAGAACCTTGTCCTTCAGAAAATCCCACATGTCATCCACTTCCTGGCGCGGAAAGTCTGGGCCGGTGACTCTCTCTCCCATTTGTGGGCAGACCTATGATCGCCCTGTAACGACAATAGTTCATCACAGAATGGTATGGGGTGCATAGGCGGCACGTCCATGTCGTTTACTATAAATTAATGAAAATTAATTACATGTTTATTTGAAAATTAAATAATTAAATTTCATAATTATATAATATTTAATTATTAAGTATTTACATATAGATTTCTGGCTCAATATTTGAGGTCCAGTAGTACCAAACTATCCTGAATTCTTGTAGGTGTTAGTTTATTATTTTACATGTTAGTTTCATAATTTTATATGTTTGTTTTGTAAATTAAATAATTAATTTTTATAATTATACAATATTTAATTGGATAGAGTATTCACATATGGGTTCCATGCTCGATATTTGAGGTCCAGTAGCACCAAGCTATCCTGAGATCTCGTATGTGTCAATTTTATTATTTTACATGTTTTTTTATTATAATTTTATATGTTTGTTTTCTAAATTAAATAATTAATTTTTATAATTATACAATATTTAATTGGATAAAGTATTCACATATGAGTTCCGGACTCGATATTTAAGGCCTAGTAGCACCAAGCTATCTTTAATTCTTGTATGTGTTAGTTTTATTATTTTACATGTTAGTTTTATAATTTTAAACATTTGCTTGTAAATTAAATAATTAAGTTTTGTGAATTGGACAGAGTTTTTGTTTGAACTATTTGTATAAGAGATACTTAAACTATATGATACTTTGCTAAAAGACTCTACATTTTACTACCTAAAAGTGCACTATATTACTAGTCTTTATGCAAATAAATAATCTAAGCTAGATATAAACAACAAATACATTTTAATCCCAAAATATTCACGAAATACATACAAAACAATAAAAATAAATTATTAATATTTTTATTAACAAATAATAATGATTTCCCAATATTTACATATTTTCTTAGAACACTAATATCTTAGCTCGGATATAAATAATATACCAGTTTAATTGAAAAAGAAATACAAAATAACATAGAACACATTGAAACAACTAATATGCATTATCTATACGAGTTACCACATAAAGTATATCGGAATACCTCGATTTATATTTTTTGAAAAGTTAAAGAATTAAAAATTTGAGTCCAAAACAAGTAACCCACAACAATAGAAGGCTTGGCTAGGATATAGGACCAATACTCTTTAGAGAATTTTTCACAAAAGGCATTCATTAAGACCTAATTAGCAATAAATAAAAACGCTTTCCTATATTACGTGATATAGATATGTTTTACGTTGTTTTATGATGTATATAGTGTATTAAACGAATTGTATTCAATAATACAACATGAAATGATGCCACACAAACAGGGATTCCTGTAAATCATGATCTGTATTTAGGTGTATTAAGCTGTATTAAGCGGGAAAAAAGTAACGTTTCAGCGTAAATCATGGGAAGGTGAATCTGTATTTAGGTGTATTAAGCTGTATTAAGCGGGAAAAAAGTAATGTTTCAGTGCAAATCATGGGAAGGTGAAACAAATCATGGGAAAAAGTGTATTAAGATGAAAGAGAAAATAACAAAAAACGGGAGTTATACCATAAATTGGTGAAAGAAAAATATTTTGTACCATCTAATAAGGCTTAAATATAGGAAAATATTAAATTTAAATTTTTTGCTACAAAATAAAAAAGGTTATTATATTATGTAAAATCTTAAAAAGGTATTTATATGTTATAAATAAGGTACTAACCTATTCTATAGGTGCTAAAATTTCATACTCTTTACTTTTTGTGGGACGGGTACGGTCCACTCGAGTTTTTAGCGAGTTAATGTGGGGGGATGGGGGGGGGCGCTGAATTTTTTTAAATATATAGCGCTTTAAAAAAATTGCACTATAGATAACATGTCTTATCAGCTTCCAGGTATAACACATTTTACAAAGACAGTTTTATATATAATACTTTTTTAAAAGAGCACTGCACCTTAACGTCCAAAATCGACGTTAAAGTATAGCGCCCTTTAAAAGGGCATTATATATATAGATATGTCACTAAGTTTTTTCCCCACACATTTTCGTTATTTGAGTCCGAAAGAACCATATTTTGGTTCGGACTCGCCTACATCGAGTCTAACTTTTGGATAAACTCTTGTACGAAAATAGAAGTCATCCCATAGAAAACTTTCTGTCACTATTTCTGGAAAAATAATAGTAGTACTATTTCTTACTTCTCATAGTGAAGATATATTCGAGAAAAAGGAATAGAAAAAGGCAGTATATGCGTAGATGATTGATGAAGTGAAGAAATGTCTCTGCCACGATAATGTCATACTGATATTTAAGTACTGTAAATTTTTACTTCCACAACCCTAGCTAGTCCCTACAATAAAGGAAAGTGTTCAGAATTTTCAAATCACTAAAACAACTAGCTACTTCATCAGCATTCATTCAGAGAACCAATGCGTTTTCGATATCTCATTGGATCGTACTCATTTATGTATTTTCAAACATTATACCAAAACTTTCCATTTTTATGATGTACTGTTCCTCTTCATGGGGTATTTTATCTTTGGCACTCTTTAATTTCCTTTTACATCTCTTTTTTCTATTTTTAGTTAACCTTGTAAGTTACTAAAACTAGCAAAGAATGAAGTTTTTTGGTATTCCACTTAATTAATTATTAGTACTACTATTATTATTAAAATCATTTTAATCTTTTTCTTTCTTTTCATAGTGGGGCCGTATGAAGAAGACCTCAGGAAAATGAAAGAAAAAGTATAACACATGAATAATAAGGAAAGAAATAGAAGTATGTGGCGTTATCCCTTTATTGCTTTTGATGATACAATAACAACTACCTAGTATAGTTAGTAGGATTTGGGGAGGGTAATATGTACGCATGCCTTACCCCTATCCGATAGGATAGAGAGATTGTTTCTAATCAACCCTCGACGAAAGATCGAGAAAAAGAAAAAAAACAAAAAAAAACAAAAAAAACGTTAATGATTCTAGAATAAACCATAAAAATTGAGTTGCTTTTTGATGATATACTAATATATATATAGTACCATCAATTGGGGTTGAGAATCAACCAAAACTTTGCACCACTCTCTCTCTCTCATTTGTCTTCCTTTTTAGCTTTTCTCCTATCTTTCGTCTCACCTGCATTTTGCTAAATTTGTAAGTCCCCATTGCTACCCAACGTGTGCTAGTTAGACCTTCTATTTGATGTTTTTTTGTCTTCCTTAAAACTTGCAGATAATATCTTTTCTTGATTATTTATATTTGTAATTGTTAATAATGTTCCATTCTTCAGAATTTTCTTTATATCAAGGTGATTAATTGCTTTTTCAATCCTTTCTTCTTTCATTTGTGTACTCAGAAGGGAGAGATGGTGAGAGGAAAAACACAGATGAGGCGTATAGAGAACGCAACAAGCAGGCAAGTCACTTTCTCTAAACGCAGAAATGGTTTGCTAAAGAAAGCATTTGAGCTTTCAGTACTATGTGATGCTGAGGTTGGTTTAGTTATATTCTCTCCAAGAGGAAAGCTCTATGAATTTGCCAGCTCTAGGTACCACCATCACTTTCTTACTTTTCCTTATCAGAATTCAGATCTAATCTTGTACGGACCTGGAAAATCCTGAACAAAAACTGATGATTTAAATGATCCATGTAGATCCAAGTAGTTTCATTACAAATTTAGCAAGTTGACTGACATTCTGTCTTGTCTACCTAATTCAAGACATGGTTGTAGTAACAGTTTCTCCAAGCTAAGATTTCATGATCAAGAACCTTGGTATACTGTCCTTAACCCTAGTTAAAACATTCATCTTCAATGAAATTTATTACCAAGATAGTGATACTCATTTATCAATGTAATTTTGTTCCTATAACCTAAAAAGGAAATACTCATGTTAGTCTCTTATGACCATAGATTTTCTTGAGTAATCAGAAGACAACTACAGTAGTTGAAGTTGAAACTATATATGCTCCTCAGTTCATGTGTGGTTTAAAGTTTAAAGGGGCCCCTTTAGTTCAAGATATTAGGTAAGTTATCCTGGTATTTAAGTTTTGGGATTAAATTTATCCTGTGTTTTATTGAGGATATTAACGGTATTATTTTATATAACAAAATCTTGGTACATCTTATCCTGTATACATAAGGTGGAATATGTATGTTACCCATCTTTTAATCCTAGTTTTACTTAGATTATAATTAATCCTTGATTATCCTGAAGTAAATTTTGACACTCATTAACCATTGCACTAAGAGCTTGTCTTGTGTTAAAGGATGTCAATCCCTTGTACATATTTAATTTGTTTTAAAAATATTTATGTATACAATGTTATTTTTTAGCGAAGGAGTGTCGGTTGACATATATTTCTCGTTTGGGATTAAAACTAATTACTATCTCAAAGTTATTGCTATTGGTACTCTATTTTATGCTCCCTGTCTTGTTTGGTAAAGACTTCTTGGGCTGTTTCCTTTATTACACACCTTAAGAATCTTTTGGGCAGAACGATATTGTACGGAGATCAATCCACAACGTTGCAGATCCCAAATCACTATGTGCCCTTTGAATATGATACTATTATTCTGTCAGTAAAATCTTTCATGCTACTTTCTTTTCTTTGTGGTTAGTGTTTGGGTCGAGAATATCCATGTTATTACCCACTAATTACTGCATCCCTAAACAATGTCAAGGAGACATAATTAACTTCGACAACCTAATAAATATATATACCCCAAAGGCATGCTTCCATGACAGCAAACACAGAAACAAAATGAGAAGCCACTCATAGTTTTATTTTTATTTTTATACTATGGTAACTTCCGGATCAACTTGCGTGTACCTTTACTATATTTTACGGAATTACCTGCTATTTTCCACTTGCATACGTACTGTGTATTTCCTCTTGCATAGATACTACTCCGTCCACCAAAGTTCGGGTATATGAAAAATAATCGTCAAATGCTTTTGTTTTGTGAATATATAACCTTAATTATACATAAAGAAATAAAATTTCCTTCCCTATCATGTTCTTTTTTTTTTCAGTCCAAGAGGGTAGCACTCCCTCTATCTCTATTCCATTTTATATGAATATGTTACTATTTGAGAAACAACAACATACTTAGTATTATCCCATACCGTGAGTTTTTGGGAGGGTAGTATGTAAGCAGACTTATACCTTTATCTTATGAGGATAGAGAGGTTATTTCCAATAGACCGTCGGCTCAAGAAAGCATAAGCATCATATTAATAAAAATATAGACAAGAAGGGATAGTACCAAAAAGCCATATAAAAGCAGAATAAAAATAACAAGATAGTAAGGTAATTAACAATGAATGAAAACAACAGTTAGTCATAAAAACCTACTATTAACCGAAAGCGAGATTGTGTGCCAATATTATTGTCATGAACACTCTAGACTACCTATCCTACTATCCTAATCCTCGACCTCCATACCTTCCTATCAAGGGTCATGTCCTCGGTTAGCTAAAGCTGCGCCATAATCACCTCTCCTCACCTCTTTATTGGCCTACTTCTACCTCTCTGTAGGCCCTCCAATGTCCCTCTCACACCTCACTATCTCACTAGGGCGTCTGTACTCCTCCTCACATAATCAAACCACCTAATCCGCGCTTCCCACATATTGTCTTCAATAGGAGCTACAACCACCTTGCCACAAATAACCTCATTTTTTATCCTATCTAACCTGGTGTGCCCGCACATCCTCATCTCTGTTAATCTGACCACTACTCTGTAGAATTTAGCCTTGAGAAATTAAATAGTATTTTTTTAGATTCTGATTTTCTCAAACTCTTCTTAAATATTTTGAGTAATTAACTATATATGTTGACTCAAGAATTAGCAACAAGTAGATGCAGTCGTTCTTTCGTATTGGCTTAAAGGGAAGCTCGGTGTATTAAGTTCCCATTATGTGCGGGGTCCGAGTAAGGTGCGAATCACAAGGGGCTATTGCACGAAGCCTTAACTAACATTTATGCAGGAGACTATTTTTACGCCTTGAACTCATGACCTCCTGGTCACCCTTCATTCATATTGGCTTACGGTAAAATATTGGCCACCTTCCAAGTTTGACCAAATATTAACTATCTCAGGAGTACTCCGAAAGGTGTTTATGTACTTATTACAACAATTGTTTGTCAAACTTTATTTAGCTCCTTTAATTTGTTGGTTCCCTGTTCAAAAGAAAAGAAAGAAAGAGTAACAGGGAGAAATTGGCAGCATGCAGGAGATAATAGAGCGCTATAAGAGACATTCTAAAGACAAAGTGCAACCTGAAAACCAAACAGTGGGACACGATATGCAGGTTTGTGCCTTTTTTACGACTCCTTGGCAATTGGTGTTTTGCCAAAATAATTAAATCAAGGCTCATATTAGCTTATACAAAAATGCAGCATTTGAAGCATGAGACAGCAAGTCTGATGAAGAAGTTAGAACTTCTTGAAACATCTAAAAGGTTCAACTAAACCCTATCTTAGAAGCTATTTCATTTTAAAAATTTTCTTTTTCCTCTCCCAGTAATTAATTAACACTTATGGCCCTTCTAAAACAAATGAAATTTGCAACAGAAAACTCTTGGGAGAAGGTTTAGGATCCTGCACCCTAGCAGAATTACAGCAAATAGAAAAACAGTTGGAGCGGAGTGTTAGCGCCATCCGGTCACGAAAGGTTGAATTCTTCATACAACCCCAAGCAATAATCTATTCAGTATTACTGAAATGTGTGACTGTTTCATCTAAAAGTTTAAGTTGTTAGACAGATCAACTCATGTTTATTTACTTAATTTTTGGTTCAAAATTTACTTCCTAAGTCCTATGAAATTTAAGGAACTTGACATTTATTTTTTCTTTTTTTTTTCAGATGCAAGTCTTTAGGGAACAAATGCAAAGATTGAAAGAAAAGGTGGGGCTGCAATCATTGACTCTGGGCATGATTTTATTGCTTCTTATGCTTTAAGTAACTTACTAATTGTTTGTTTCATACCTTCTGTCTAATATCCAGGAGAAAGCCCTTGCAGTTGAAAATGCAATACTGAGGGAGAAGGTATATATCTTTTGGTCACAAATATTTAAATACATATCCATTGCCACAATATGAAAGGGCGGCCTTGGCGTAACATACAAAGTTGTTGTCACGTGACCAGGATGTCACGGGTTTTCGAGCTTTGGAAATAACCTCTTACAGAAATGCAGGGTAAGCCTGCGTACAATAGACCTTTGTGGTCCGGCCCTTCACCGGAGCTCGCGTATAGCGGGAGCTTAGTGCAGCAGGCTGCCCTTTTATATCCATTGCCACGGAGCGTAGTGATATTTCTCGCATATTGATTTAAAATTCTAAATCTGCATGCATGATGCTCGATCAACCTAATTGTGTTTTTCTTTTATCTGATTGGCTCTATACGTATAAAACTTAAGTGAAAAGTCATACTATATAATTTGCTTTTACGTTTGTTTTAGTTTGGAGGTCTTCAGCAGAGACAAACATCAAGCGGGGAGAAGGAAGGAGAAGTTATTTGTATAGAGGGAAGTAGCGATAAATCGGATGTGGAGACAGAATTGTTTATTGGACCACCTGATGAATGTAGAATAAGGCGTCCCTTACAGAATTGATCATATATATATAGGTGAATTATTTTTGGAGTACTATCCCTTATCTGCAGCTTAAAATGTATAAACTTTGATCATTTATCGAATATTATTACCTGCTAAGAGATTCTTGTACTCTCGCTAGCAACCCGATCCCACTAGTTGAATTTCATTAGATCGTTGCTGTCTTACCCTTGAAGTTGGATCACCCTCGAGCCAGAAAGTTCCTCAATTGATGTTTGAACAAAGCCACAAGATAATAAGTACTAGAAATAACAGTGTATTGCCTTTCGATACGTGTTACAATGTGTATTACAAATAATCAACCCCCCTTTATATAGTAGGGGAATCCTACTTTAGATACAATTCCACAAAAGGTAAGAAATTTCATGATTTTCTAATTATTCGGCCACTCGTTGATACATACCGAGATTCCTGTCGTGATATCCGGCCGATTACGAATATTTTGGCATTCCACTATTCGGTCCGATAATATTTCCTTGAGCTTGGTCAGAGTTGGGGTCGATTCCGGAGCTACGTGTTTGATGGTCTTGAAGACGCATGCTCTAACTATGTACCTTGGTTCGATATAATCCGGGGTCGATCTTTGACCCATCACGTTTCAGCCCCGGTCTGTCATGCAATAGATGAGCTCGATTTTGACCGTATACAGATAGTCTCCTTGTTTTTTGGAGAATAAATGACGAACAAAGATATGAGCTGTCAATCTTTGTCTCGATTCTTCGCGCTAGAAACGACAAAACTGGCGAAATGTCTCGTGAGTCACGTCTTTAGAGGCATTTAATGTTCGTCAGTTGTTGTTCGACCATTATGGGTTTTGAACCGTTCTTTGCAAGGTATAAATACTCAAACTTTCATTCATTCAATGTTTACGTTTAAACCTCTTCTATGCTTGCTAGTTTAAGAAAAACCTTTGTATTCTCTAACTCTCGCACCACATTTCTTGAGGCTTTTGGAAGAATCTTTATTCCAAAACATTAAGCGCGATCTTTTAACTTCCTCTTCTTCATCTCTTATTCAAAAGAAAAATGGCAAAAACTTCTAAGACAGTTCCGCAAAAAGAGACTGCCTCTTCATCATGACCTACCAGCGATAGACCAGCGGTGAAACCACACCTTGAAGAGTTTGTTCCTGGTGGGTGCTTGACCGGTATTAATTTTAAGGTCGAGAAAACTTCTTCGGTAACCGATCGAGGCGAGCCAATCTCGAGATATATATGCTCTATCACCAATGAGCTCCTTTCCAAGGTAAGAGGATTGCAACTGGGCTGATAAATACGTAATATGGTGCCCTCGCCCGAGGAAGCAATTACTACCCAAGTGGAGGGTTTTTTAAGTGGAAAAGGCCCAATAATATCCTTAAACTATTGGATATAGCTCAATTTTGTACTCCGTTAGTAAATTGGGCAAGTAATATCCCCCACATTAGGAAATTGGGCCAATAATGCCTTTGATCTAACAGCTAAACGCCTAAGCCTTCTCAGCAACATTATTTAGCTGACATGACATCCAGATAAGCTATTCTTTCTTCTTATACCGATATTCACCCATTCCCAAAATCCTAATTGTCATTGTTTCCCCATTGTACAAATCTCCATTTTCCCTTCAAAATTTCTGCTTAATGTCTGATTTATCTGTGGATGCGCATGAAATTCAATATGCAAGAAGCTGTCATTGCGGATTGATTGCGCTATATTTGACAGCTTGGTCAGACGCCAATGCTGGGAGAAGGTTTTACAAATTTCCAAGATCCAATGCTGGTTTTGAATTTATTTTATTTTTGGTCGATTTATCTGATTCGTTCTTCTTTTGTCGAGTTAGGTCGTTCTTGATTTTTATTGTTTATGTACAAAAACTGTTGCCATAACTGCTATAAATTTTGATATGATGTAGGTAGTTCTTGCGGGTATTTTGAATGGATTGCCGAAGAGCTCACTCGTCGAGTGGTGATGGTGATCAAAAATTTTAAAACTAAACTTGATGCCGCTAAGGTTGAGATGAACACTTTGAGGAATAATGTTTGCCTTATGGAACAAGCTACCACGGTTCAAAAGGGACCTATGAAGATGAAATGTGAGGAATTGGAGGATGCCATTTAAGCCAAATGAGACAACTCTAAGAACTTGTTCGATGAAATGGGAGATGTTATCATAGTTGAAAGGCATATTTTGAAGATGAACAAAATGGAGCACTTTTAACTTGTGGAAGCTAAAAAAGCTTGTAATTAAGAGGTCAAAGTGAAGAAGATGAGAACTATCATTTTGGTTTTACGGGCTTTGTTATGTGCTTTGGTTGTCGTAGGGATGATGAAGTGAATGTATGTTGTTTTAGTATGTTGTTATAGTATTTTGGTTTAGTTATAGGGATGTTGAAGTGTATGTATGTTGGTTTAGTATGTTGTAGTATTTTGGTTAAATCATTCTTTCTATTTCATCTTCTTTATGGATGTTCCTATGTTACATATGAAGTGAATGATATGAAAGCACATGTTTGTTTATTTAATTTGTTGGTCTTATGGTATTTCGTCTGTACCTTCATGGTGTAAACGGTTATGGAACATGTTATGAAACTGTTATGGTGTACCTTCATGGTGTAAATTATTATGCAATCTAAATGATAGTGTAAACTATTATGGATACAATTGCTGTTGGATACAATTACTGTTGGATAAACGAAACACCACTGCTATGCAAACTAGACTGTTGTGCACAATACAAAATGAGCAAACTAAAATGTTATGCAAACACCACTGCATATTAACGTGCAAACTAAACTGCTGTAATGCGCAAACTAAACTGATTTACAAACTAAACATGTTTACTGCTGCTACAAAACAACTACTAAACCAAACACCACTGCTGTGCAAAACATCAAACAAAACATATAATGTTATATGTCATTCTACCATCAAAACATGTTTTCTGTTGCTACAATACAACTGCTAAAACTTCTGCCAGAACTACTGTAATATTAGTTTTACAATACAAACAAAAACATCAAAATAAAACATACAATGTGATATGTCATTCTGTCATCAAAACATGTTTACCGCTGCTACAATACAACTATCAAAATTGCTGCTAGATTTGCAACTACATGCAATAACCAAAATTCCTAGTTTTGTGAGTTCTCATTGTCTTTCCTGCAGTTCAACTTCCTAACTTTATTTGTCTTGCCACTTCTAATTGATTTCTAGTCACAAATTCTTTACCTTTCCAAGTGAGCTTAGTAGGTGAGTAAGGAAGATCAGTGGGATAACTGACACCAGTATGATTTGCTCTGAAAGGGGTCACTCTTGTCCCTACCATGGTAAATTGTTGCTGCCTCATCAGTAGTTATGTTTTTTCTTTAGAAATAATCTTAATCATTAAAGAAGAGTCACTTTCATGCTTACTACCATCACCAAAGGGTTCTGTTTGGTGTCTTGGTACTCTAGGTGTAGGCATGAACACAAATTCACTTTCATGTTCACCTTCTTGTGTTGGTTGAGCGGCTGAACAACTAATATCCTAAACATTTTCTTCAGCACCAACCTATTAAAAAGAAAAACTTTCTGTTAAATAACTGCAATTATATGAGAAGAAAGATAAGTTAAGAAGCAAGTACCTTACATGTTCTTGAATTGTGGTCCAGTTTACAACAAATGTTGCATGTCATTCTAGTTCCTCTTCTTGATGCAACCCAATCTCCTTGTCTCTTGTTAGCCTCATCCTTCTCCATATTTCTTTTGAATTTTGGCCTTCTAACAGCTTGGGCAAATGGAGGAGGTTCCATAGCATGTTCTAGTAATACTTTCGAGAACTTTTGACCTCTAACATGCATCAAGTTGGCCCTATATGTCATCAGGTAAGCTTCCTTGCTGTGCCACCAACTAATTTTAGTCATTGGATCCTCTCTCTTGTATTTTAGTGCCCTGATGGCATGAGGGCATGGGATGCCAGGCAACCGCTAGGATTTACAAGTGCATTTCTTCTCCACTAAGTTCACTCTATGTCTATCATTACCCTCAGAAACCTCATAGCCAGTTTCACCATTGAAATGAACAGTACATAAGTTGGCTACCTTCAAATAAGCAGCATACAACTTCATGCAGTTAGGACTAAACTCACCTCCCCATGTTCTAGCTTCTTCTTCCTTCTCTCTCAACCTGTTCAGGACCTTGATTCTAATATCCTCAAGCATCTTTAGGATATGCTTGCCTCTTGCTTCTAAGATCCAAGAGTTGAAGGGCTATATAAAATTATTATCCACCATCATTTTGCACAATGTATCAAAGTATGACCTACACCAATCCTGTGGTGGATACCTAAGCAATTTCTTAGCAGCATCAACAGACAATTCACCAAGATTCTTTAGTTGATCTTTAAAGTCCTCCTCTTAAGTGCTCCAAGCAGACCACCACAAGTATTTCTTCATCACTCCTAAAATTCTAATCCTCTTAATCCAGTTGGATTCAATATGCCTCACATAAATCCTATGATTTGAGAGAGGGAGGACAGTTCTTATTGCTTTCAACATACCCAGTACATGTAAATTTAAATAGAATTAACTATATGATACTCCTTCGATTTCATATTAGATGAGGTACTAAATTTTTAGTCTGTTCCAAAACAAATGACACATTTCTAAATTTGGAAATAATTCAACTTAAACCTCTTCATTTTACCCATTTACCCTTTATGAGAAGCTTTTATAGCCATACAAATGGCATGGCTCCACAAATCCTTTACCCCTTAAGCTTTTAAGACCACAAGTTTCAAAAGTCTTATCTTTTTTCTTAAACTCTGTGCCGATTCAAACTACCTCAACTAATATGAAGCGGAGGGAGTAACATAAAAGTAACTGAAATAGTGAGTTAAACAAAATTATTAGTTGCAACTTTTGCATATCAGACATAAAGGTAATACTGGTTCTATCTTTCAGATTCATGAGTGTTTTAGCAGCTCCAGAAACCATGTCCATGTCAATGTGTTTTCCTTGTCAATTATAGCCTAGGCCAAGGGATAAATGATTCATGCAATCTTATGCAACATCAACCAATAGTTGCCCCTTGCAATGACCCTTTAAAAAAGTCCCCTCTAGTCTAATGAATGGTCTTAACCCTTGTTTGAACCCCAACTTCATTGCATTAAAATATATGTACATTCTAAGAAATCTTCTTTTACTTCAGCCATGGAATTTTTTGATAAATCGATAACCACATCATTACCAGGATTGCTCTCCCTATCTGATTTGCATATGCTTCTAATCTGTTATAGTCATCAAAAAAGATTCCTTGCAATTGTAGAAGTGCCATCCTCTTAGCCCTTTTCAATGTAGAGTTATGTACATTCAATGATAATTGATTTTTCAAATCTAGTTTCATATCCTTTATCTTGTACTTGGGGTTATACTGCACCTTACTCTTGATTTTGGCTCTAGGATTCTCAAAAGCATTTTCACAGTTGTGCTTTGTCTTCAATGTTTTGATCTTAATGCCAAGACCCTTCTTATCTTCAGATATGAGGCATACAAAAGGGAAATCTACTAAACTTCTACCTTACTCTTATTTTATCACTTTTTCTAAGCTTCAAAGGTTTGGAAATTGCAATAACATAGAAGTCATATTTTTTTGGCCTCATACATGCCGTAAATGTCATAGACTTGTCAAGCTCTTTGTAGTAAGTAAGATTATCATAAAATTCTTTACCCTTTTGCATCCTAGGTAGTTCTAATTCTTCAAAATCATACTTACTAGCATCAGAACCATAATATGAACTTTTATCACTATCAGATTCACAATCAGTACCTAATTCACAATGATATTGCCATAAAATTGGCTCTTCGTAGTGCCCCATATTGAAATATCTATAACATAGACATAGAAGAAAATATAGAGGGATGACATGAATAATTTAACAACTTTGATAATAAAATATTGAACATACAATAAATTACTGCATACAATATAATGGAAAGAATAAAGCACACACTTTAAGATAAACACATGTTTTGTCAATTTCAAGCCATAGTGAAAGCAAAAAAATATTATCTTTAAAAAGAAATGCACATGGTTCTATCGATTTCAACAACCCAACCTTACCACACTATGATAAAAATATGTGAAAAGGACACTTTGAGCCAAAAACGATATAGACCTAGGCCACAAATTGACACCACATAAGAAAACAACAAAGAAAACAAAAAAAGTACCAGAGCCACATGCAAATGCTATACACTATGCTGCAGGATCAGAAATACCAGAACAAGACAAAAACCTATAAAATTATTATAAAAATTTATTAATTCCCTTGTCCGAGGCAGAGACCCAATAAATAGAAGGAGGAATTACCTAAATATCTTCAGACGATCTTCAATTTGTGTTGTTAAAACTTGCTAGATCATATCATCCCCTCAAGTCTCAAATCACCTATGTTAATAGAAGAACTAGGTTTGGAAATAGGGTTTGGATGTTATCATTCTTGACTCTTTGCGTTTTTAGGTCCTTTCATTTAGATATTAGAGCAGGTTATGTGGATCCGCTTATGTGGATGCTATGTCAACTAAATAATGCCGATGAGAAGGTTTATGTGTTTAGCCATTAGGTTGAAGGCATTATTGGCCCAATTTGCTAATGTGGGGGATATTACTGGCCCAATTTACTAAAGCAGGACAAAATTGAGTGTTATCCAATGATTTAAGGATATTATTGGACCTTTTTTGATTTTTTTAAGTGTTTACACTTATCCCTTCATGTTGGGTACCTTAGACCCGGTCATCAATGTCTTCTACAAGAGGTACGAGGTCACCCTTGGTCAAATTCATGTCTCTTTTTGTAGGATAGTGATTCTTCTTCATTTTTTGTAAACAAAATTGAGGGGTGTCCCTTCACCCTCAACCATCTCATGCACCTGTACAGTCCCCGACTTTATCGAGG
This sequence comes from Nicotiana noctiflora, assembly GCA_032618575.1. Classification (NCBI taxonomy): domain Eukaryota; kingdom Viridiplantae; phylum Streptophyta; class Magnoliopsida; order Solanales; family Solanaceae; genus Nicotiana; species Nicotiana noctiflora. The sequence continues at coordinate 10,295 of JASVEL010004175.1, read as the reverse complement.
GGGATTGATTAAGCTTTCCCTCTAGGACAGTAGGGCCCCATTCTCGAGTATAGACGATGATCAAAACCAAGGCTGGATGGGCCGATTCGTTTGAGTGAAGAGCTCGGATTTAATCCCGGTTGAGAACGTGCCATTTCCCAAGATATGGAATATGAAACGTGAGTATAAGTTTGCCTTGAAGATTTTGTTTATTGTTTTTCTCTTTTCCTCCATTATTATCAACATTTTGAAGTGTATACATTGTACGAATGCCGAATGCAGTTCCTCGACTCAAGGAGTGGGTCGAGGACCTCTGTTCTAGAAGCCCTTTTTTGAGCACGCGTGGTGGAGCTATCGAAGGGCCAGTGGGAGGCTCGTTCCCATGTTAAGTTATCTTTTCCGATTCAATAATATTTTAATTTTTCTCTCGTGTCATTTAGTTCTCATTGGTTAAGTTTTCTTTTATAGGTCTCCCCAAGGGTGTTACTATGAGGCCCCCCTTCAATGACGAGGATGTGCCTCTCGAGTCCCCTGCTCCGAGGCAGGGTGATAAGAAGAAAAAGAAGAGGGCCCCGAGTTCTCAAAACTAGCAAAAGAAAAAAACAAAGAGGAGGCCAGCGCCCAAACCCAAGGAAAGCACCTATGCTCTACCCTCGGACTCAGCCCACTCGCTAAGGGATGAGTCCGAAGAAGAAGAAGAAGAGAAATCCATCCTCGTGGCCCTCGTGCAGTCAAGTGTTATGATATAAGAGGCCTTCGAACCGGCGGGTGATGAAACTAAACCATCTCGACGTGGGGAAGTCGATGAGAGGGCATTAGCCGAAGCTCCCGAACCAGAAGGGGGGAGACAACTTCTCTTCGAGATAGGGAGGCCGATATTGAAATCGTGGCCGATTTTTCCCGGACAACGGATTGTTTTCTCAAGGGTATACCCGTATTTATAAGATGTTATGCAAACTAGACTGTTATGCACAATACAAAATGAGCAAACTAAAATGTTATGCAAACACCACGGCATATTAACGTGCAAACTAAACTGCTATAATGCACAAACTAAACTGATGTACAAACTAAACATGTTTACTACTGCTACAAAACAATTACTAAACCAAACACCACTGCTGTGCAAAACATCAAACAAACACATACAATGTTATATGTCATTTTGCCATCAAAACATGTTTATTGTTGCTACAATACAACTGCTAAAACTGCTGCCAGAACTACTGTAATATTAGTTTTACAATACAAAAAAAAATATCAAAATAAAACATACAATGTTAAATGTCATTTTGCCATCAAAGCATGTTTACCGCTGCTACAATACAACTACCAAAACTGCTGCTAGATTTGCAACTACATGCAATAACCAAAATTCCTAGTTTTGTGAGTTCTCATTGACTTTCCTGCAGTTCAACTTCCTAACTTTATTTGTCTTGCCACTTACAATTGATTTCTAGGCACAAATTCTTTACCTTTCCAAGTGAGCTTAGTAGGTGAGTAAGGAAGATCAGTGGGATAACTGACACCAGTATGATCTCTTCTGAAAGGGATCACTCTTGTCCCTACCATGGTAAATTGTTGCTGCCTCATTAGTAGTTATGTTTGTTCTTCAGAAATAATCTTAGGCATTAAAGAAGAGTCACTTTCATGCTCACTACCATCACCAAAGGGTTCTATTTGGTGTCTTGGTACTCTAGGTGTAGGCATGGACACAAATTCACTTTCATGTTCACTTTCTTGTGTTGGTTGAGCGGCTGAACAACTAATATCCTAATCATTTTCTTCAGCACTAACCTATTAAAAAGAAAACCTTTCTGTTAAATAACTGCAATTATATGAGAAAAAAGATAAGTTAAGAAGCAAGTACCTTACACGTTCTTGAATTGTGGTCCAATTTACAACAAATGTTGCATGTCATTCTAGTTCCTCTTCTTTATGCAACCCAATCTCCTTGTCTCTTGTTAGCCTCATCCTTCTCCCTATTTCTTTTGACTTTTGGCCTTCTAACAGTTTGGGCAAATGGAGGAGGTTCCATAGCATGTTCTAGTAATACTTTCCAGAACTTTTCACCTCTAACAAGCATCAACTTGGCCCTATATGTCATCAGGTAAGCTTCCTTGCTGTGCCACCAACTAATTTTAATCATTGGATCCTCTCTCTTGTATTTTATTGCCCTGATGGCATGAGGGCATGGGATGCCAGTCAACCGCTAAGATCTACAAGTGAATTTCTTCTCCACTTAGTTCACTCTATGTCGATCATCACCCTTAGAAACCTCATAGCCAGTTTCACCATTGAAATGAGCAGTACATAAGTTGGCTACCTTCAAATAAGCAGCATACAACTTCATGCAGTTAGGACTAAACTCACCTCCCCATGTTCTAGCTTCTTCTTTCTTCTCTCTCAACCTATTCATGACCTTGATTCTAATATCCTCAAGCATCTTCAGGATATGCTTGCCTCTTGCTTCTAAGATCCAAGATTTGAATGGCTCTGTAAAATTATTATCCACCATATGATTTGTGCACAATGTATCAAAGTATGACCTACACCAATCTTGTGGTGGATACCTAACCAATTTCTTAGCAGCTTCAATAGACAATTCACCAAGATTCTTTAGTTGATCTTTAAAGTCCTCCTCTTAAGTGCTCCAAGCAGACCACCACAAGTATTTCTTCATCTTTCCTGAAATTCTAATCCTCTTAATCCAGTTGGCTTCAATATGCCTCACATGGAGGACAGTTCTTATCGCTTTCAACAGACCTAGTACATGTAAATTTAAATAGAATTAACTCTATGATACTCCTTCGGTTTCATATTAGATGAGGTACTAACGTTTTAGTCTGTTCCAAAATAAATGACACATTTATAAATTTAGAAATAATTCAACTTAAACCTCTTCGTTTTACCCATTTACCCTTTAAGAGAAGCTTTTATAGCCATGCAAATGGCATGGCTCCACAAATCCTTTACCCCTTAAGCTTTTAAGACCACAAGTTTTAAAAGTCTTATTCTTTTTTATTAAACTCTATGCCGATTCAAACTACCTCATCTGATATGAAACGAAGGAAGTAACATAAAAACAACTGGAATAATCAGTTAAACAAAATTATTAGTTGTAACTTTTGCACATCAGACATAAATGTAATACTGGTTCTATCTTTCAGATTCATGAGTGTTTTAGCAGCTCCAGAAACCATGTCCATGTCAAGGTGTTTTGCTTGTCAACTATAGCCTAGGCCAAGGGATAAATGATTCATGCAATCTTATGCAACATCAACCAATAGTTGCCCCTTGCAATGACCCTTTAAAAAAGTCCCCTCTAGTCCAATGAATAGTCTTAACCCTTGTTTGAACCCCAACTTCATTGCATTAAAGCATATGTACATTCTAAGAAATCTTCTTTTACCTCAGCCATGGAATTTTTTGATAAATCGATAACCACATCATTACCAGGATTGCTCTACCTAATTTGATTTGCCTATGCTTCTAATCTGTTATAGTCATCTAAAAAGATTACTTGCAATTATAGAAGTGCCATCCTCTTAGCCCTTTTCAATGCAGAGTTATGTACATTCAATGATAATTGATTTTTCAAATCTAGTTTCATATCCTTTATCTTGTACTTGGGGTTATACTGCACCTTACTCTTGAAATTTTGGCTCTAGGATTCTCAAAAGCATCTTCACAGTTGTGCTTTATCTTCAATGTTTTGATCTTAAAGCCAAGTCCCTTCTTATCTTTAGATACGAGTCATGCAAAAGGGAAATCTACTAAACTTCTATACCTTACTCTTATTTTATCACTTTTCTAAGCTTAAAAGGTTTGGAAATTGCAATAACATAGAAGTTCATGTTTTTTTGGCCTCACACATGTCCTTAAATGTCATAGACTTGTCAAGCTCTTTGTAGTAAGTAAGATTATCATAAAATTCTTTACCCTTTTGCATCCTAAGTAATTCTAATTCTTCAAAATCATACTCACTAGCATCTGAACCATAATCTGAACTTTTATCACTATCAGATTCACAACCAGTACCTAATTCACAATGATATTGACATAAAATTGGCTCTTCCTAGTGCCCCATATTGAAATATCTATAGTACAGACACAGAAGAAAACATAGTGGGACCATATGGATAATTTAACAACTTTAATAATAAAATATTGAACATACATTAAATTACTGCATACAATAGTGGAAAGAATAAAGCACACTTTAAGAGAAATACATGTTTTGTCAATTTCAAACCACAGTGGAAAGCAAAAAATGTTGTCTTTAAAAAGAAATGCACATGGTTCTATCGATTTCAACAACCCAAGCTTACCAACAACCCAAGCTTACCACACTATGATAAAAATATGTGAAAAGGACACTTTGAGTCGAAGACAATGTAGACCTAGGCCACAAATTGACACAACATAAGAAAACAACAAAGATAACAAAAAAAAGTACCAGAGCCACATGCAAACACTATACACTATGCTGCAGGATCAGAAATACCACAACAAGACAAAAACTTATAAAAATATAATAAAAATTTATTAATCCCCTTGTCCGAGGCAGAGACCCAATAAATGGAAGGAGGAATTACCTAAATATCTTCAGACGATCTTCAATTTGTGTTGTTAAAACTTGCTCGATCGTATCATCCCCTCAAGTATCAAATCACCTCTGTTAATAGAAGAACTAGGTTTGAAATAGGGTTTGGAGGTTAGCATTCTTGACTCTTTGCGTTTTTATGTCCTTTTATTTGGATATCATAGCATGTTATGTGGATCCGCTTATGTGGATGCCATGTTAGCTAAATAATGCCGATGAGAAGGTTTATGTGTTTAGCCATTAGGTTGAAGGCATTATTTTCCCAATGCTAATGTGGGGTCTGTCCCAATTTACTAAAGGAGGACAAAATTGAGCGTTATCCAATGATTTAAGGATATTATTGGACCTTTGTTGATTTTTTAAGTGTTTACACTTATCCCTTCATGTTGGGTCCCTTAGACCTGGTCATCAATGCCTTCTACAAGAGGTACGAGGTGACCCTTGGTCAAATTCATCTCTTTTTTTGGAGGATAATGATTCTTCTCCATTTTTTGTAAATAAAATTGAGGGGTGTCCATTCACCCTCGATCATCTCATGCGCCTGTACAGTCCCCAACTTTATCGAGGGGGATTGATTAAGCTTGCCCTCTAGGATAGTAGTGCCCCATTCTCGAGTATAGATGATGATCAAGACCGCAGCTGGATAGGTCGATTCATTTGATTGAAGACCTCGGATTTAATCCCGGTTGAGAACATGCCATTTCCCAATAAATGGAATATGAAACGTCAGTATAAGTTTGCCTTGAAGATTTTGTTTATTGTTTTTCTCTTTTCCTCCATTATTATCAACATTTTGAAGTGTAGACATTATCCGAATGCCGAATGCAGTTCCTCGACTCAAGGAGTGGGTCGAGGACCTCTATTGTAGAAGCCCTATTTTGAGCATGCGTGGTGGAGCTATCGAAGGGCCAGTGGGAGGCCCGTTCCCATGTTAAGTTGTCTTTTCCGATTCAATAATATTTGAATTTTTTCTCTCGTTTCATTTAGTTCTCATTGGTTATGTTTTCTTTTGTAGGTCTCCTCAAGGGTGTTTCTATGAGGCCACCCTTCAATGACGAGGATGTGCCTCTCGAGTCCCCTGCTCCGAGGCTGGGTGATGAGAAGAACAAGAAGAGGGCCCTGAGTTCTCAAAACTAGGAAAAGAAAAAAACAAAGAGGAGGCCAGCACCCAAACCCAAGGAAAGCACCGACGCTCTACCCTCGGACTCAGTCCACCCGCTAAGGGATGAGTCCGAAGAAGAAGAAGAGAAATCCAAGCTGGTGGCTCGCGTGTAGTCAAGTGTTATGATATAAGAGGCCTCCGAACTGGCGGGTGCTGAAACTAAACCGTCTCGACTTAGAGAGGTCGATGATAGGGCTTTAGCCGAAGCTCCCTAACCAGAAGGGGGAGTCCACTTCTCCTCGAGATAGGGAGGCCGATAATGAAATCGTGGCCGATTTTTCCTAGACAGTGGATAGTTCTTCCAAGGCTATACCCGTAGTAATAGACCTTTCTAGTTTGTCATTATTATTTTTGGAGTCTATGAATAACAAAAGAAACTAATACTAAAAGGTCAACATTAACATAAACTAAAAACAACTAAGGAATAAATAAAGGAAGAAAGGAAGAAAAAAATAAAATAGAATAACCACAGTGACTAATCCGCACATATATAACTACTCACAACTACGCTCGGCAAGAGAACATGATAAGAAATAACAAAACAATCCTGACAAGGGCACACAATATCTATACAACATAATAAGACCGGCAAAGGCACATGTCAAGTATCAATGTATCAACAAAATGTACTCCTTAAATCCACCCCCAACTAACAATATTGTAGTATCCTCATTGCACAATATTAAATAAAATATAAGTAGTTTGAGGGTCTCGCTGAGGTCTGCACCAGACTAGCAGACTGTGGGAGGAAACTATTGTGAAGAACTCATAGTCTCATCATCATCGGTATCTTCAGCATCATCATCGGCATCATCTGACATGAAAGAATACTCTTCGCTATCATCGTCGTCCTCAACTGGTATTTTCCTAGTCAGCTACCCCCATTTGAAGATAGAGTTGATGCCTCTCCATATATTGATCATGAGCTTGCCCTTCTTCTTATTCTTCACTTTCACTTTTTGGAATCTGACTGAAGATCTGCATGTGACTTGGCCAAGTTGCCATAGGCTGTCTCGAGTATGCCAACAGATGCTGCTATTTTCTACCGAGACTCTGCTTGCTTCTTTTGTGCATCAAAGTAGGTCTTCATGTCTTCCCTGGTGAAGTATGTGGAAATAGGCTAGGAGGATGAGAGCCCACTAGGGAGCTATGACACTAAGTCACGAAAGGATGCAAGTTGGGAGTTTAGCATCTAAAATTGTCCCTCAGGTGCATCTGGCTGTGAGGACGACTCTGATCTGGCAACAATAGTGGTGACTTTTCTCTCCGTACTCTTTACTACATTACCCTTATCCGTTACTCTTAACATATGAAAGGGTTTGTCATCTGGAAACCAATGATCTGTGCTATGAGCCTCAACTTTTTCCCACCTGCACAACTTTGTGATCAGTGACGGGAACATCAACCCTGCATTGTCATCTAACAAATACTCTCTCAGTTCCCTCAGGATATATGGACCAACACTCATAGGAATGTCGTCTAGTATGCATGCAATGATCAAGGCTCTGGTGTAGGATACATCTGAAACATTTCCACAGGGTGATGTAGAGCCAAATTTTGGCTTCTACTGTAAAGTTGATCGACTTCAAACCCTTTCTATTGTTGGTCCATTTTGCACTCATGCTTGCAGGATAAAGCTTAGAAACAAGCAACTCTTTGTTGTCGCAATGATTTTTTTCTCGCACTGGCTCAAGTGGATGGTTAGGAATCCCGAGTATGCCATTAATCTTCTCAATCCCAATCCTCACTATTTTGCCTCTAATGGTGGGTTGTTGGTCGGTAAAGTTTGTGCGCTTAAGATTCGCATAATGGTGGGTTGAATATTAGCATAAAATTATGGGAGCCGCTCGACCAATTTATCCTCGGTGATCCCTTTTTCAAGCACGATCTTCTTTGTGATAAGATCATCATAATACTGGAAATGACAATCAGCAGAGATGAAGTGTGAATTATCAAATGGTTCCTCAGCCTCCTCCTCAATTTCATGATGACGCGGAGCATTTTCATTCATGTTTGGGTCCATTTTAGCTCAAAGTACCTTCAAAAAAATCTAAAAAATGTTAGTTAGGCAGTAGAATCATGTTAAGCAATTTAAAATAATGCAATTAGGCCAAAGAATCAATTTGAATAAGGTCGGGAAGCTCTAGTTTCTAGGCTATTGGAGTTGCAGAAACTGCCCAGTTTTCGCCCCTGAGGAAGAACCACCATAGATGTGGTACCGCTTCTACGATTTGCCTAGTATTCTAAAAATCTCACCTGCAAAACAGTCAACGTAGGTGCGAGGCTGCATCAACGGAACTTTTTCCACTTCTGTAGTGTTCATCCAAGGGTTCAAACATCTAGAAAATTTCGACTCTTTTAACTTCTAACATGATTTTTAATACCTAATTTGTACTCAAGACTTCTAAATTAGTTCACTACATAAAGATATGACTCTAATGAGATTGATTTTATATTCTTAGCATACAATTTTCTTTTGGACAATTTATCAAACACATGACAAGTAGAGATGATGATATACTTTTTCAATTTAATATGGTACTCCGACTTCCCAACCATTTTGTTTTAGCAGTAGCAGCACACACACCCGAACACTCTCAACTATTTTCCTACACAACCTAAACATAACAGTGGTTAAAAAGAAAATAGAAAGAAAAAATTAAAGATCGGACTATAGAATAAATGAAACGAAGAAGAAGAAGAAAAAGAAACGAGAAGTAGAAAAGAGGAGTAGATGAGAGATACATGTGTTTTTTTATGTGAGAGCAGTTGAAATCAAGAGCAATGGAGGATTTGAGTATGTGAGAGATGGGGGAGTTTGTGTTTTAGGGGAAAAAGTTCAGAGAATACTTGATGAAATGAGGACTTAATTAATTAAACTTACATGATTTTTCGCACATGCGGTCGATGTAGCGCTTCTATGGAGCCGCTTCTGTGACAAAACAAACGCACCTACGGGACCTCCACATCTGGTCCTATAAAATCGCATACGCAGAAGCGCACCTGCGTGAATTTTCTGCAGGTGCGGTTACACCAGGGTTCAGTAGGATAATTTCGGGCAGCTACTACTTTTGGTTGTCCAACATCCCAAACTCATTAATTCGACTACAAAAAATATGATACTTTGCAGATTAGTCAAAAATAATATCCTAAGCTATTTTAAAAAAGAAAATTTTAAAAATGACTAAAGGTTTTTTGAAAACAATGGGTTGCCACGTGTGAGCACGTGATTTTTGCACCAGGCAAATAATTCCAAAATTAAAATAAATATATTTTTGAGTGCAATTACTTGCTTTGTTTGAAATTAGCTATACTTTGTGTGTTTGAATAAGTAGAAATTAGAAAAATAAAAAAAAATTAGGCTAGGTGATTAATTTATTTAATTTGATTAGTTTTGAGAAGAAAAAAATAGTTTTAAGTAGTTAAAATTAAGGAAAAATAGTAAAACATTGCCAAAAAATACTAAATAATTAGAGTAAGTAGGAAATTAAGTTTTATAATTTTCCATAAAAGAAAAAGGAAAACAAATATATAAAGGAAAATACATAAAAAATAATTAAAACGTCAAAAATACAAAAATAGAGGGTATAATAAGACTGGGCCAAATTTGATTCAAATGGCCGGCCCGGTCCCTTAGCCCAAAGGTCAGGCCTGATCCATGAAAGAGATAGCAATCTCAGCCGTTCATCAGGATAGATCCAACGGCTGAGAAAATGGGCGGAGTTATTTAATTAATTGAGATAGGAGACTCAATCTTAGCCGTTCATCTAGGTTCAATCCAACGGCCCAAATAATTAGCTAGTTGGTTTTAAATTAATTAAGATAAGAGTGATCTCAACCGTCCGTTCAGATGATCTGATGGTCGAGACCTTCGGTCTCTTTAGTAACCGAACGACGGCGTTTTAGTAACGCTTGTTCCTGGCCGTTGATCTTCATCCATTGGACGGCCAGGATCACCTTAGCTTCATCGCCTATATAAGGCATTGGTCTGAGACGGCCCGGCCATTTTTAGAAACCCCTAACCCTAGCCGCCCCTTCACTCCTCTCTTCTCTCCCATCTCTTCATCTTCAACCTCAAGAAAACCTAGACGGCCAATGTCGGCCACCACCCCCACGGTGGTCGCCGGCCTTTCTAACTTCCCCCTCATCTTTTCTCTTCTTCTTTTCTTTCTTCTTCTATCAAAAGCTCCAAAAACAGACACCTTTCTTCAGAACTCCGGTCACCGGAACCACACCGGTGACCATCCAAACAACGAGAACTACCCTCAAACCAATGCCAATCGCTTCCCCTTTTTCTGATCTATTCCATGCCACCCATGACCCTCGAATCTCCTTGGAACTTGTCGAATATCCAAAAGAAGGTCGCCGGAAACCTAACTCCGGCGACTCAAAACCAAACCCTTCTTCAAGACTTTGTCTTTTACACTCCCAAACACCCCCTGCAACTCAAACTTCAAAAAAAGGTTTCGCCTTTAGGCCTAAAAGAAAAACCAGAAAAGAAAAACGAAAAAAAATAGAACAAAGAAAAAGAAACAAAGGAAAAGGTCT